>JAWZYT010004376.1:245000-270654 GCA_034508575.1 Petrolisthes manimaculis
AGAGAGAGAGAGAGAGAGAGAGAGAGACTGTGTTTGTGTGTGAGAGAGAGAGAATGTGTGTGTGTGTGTGAGAGAGAGAGACTGTGTGTGTGAGAGAGAGATTAATGTGTGTTTGTGAAAGAGAGACTGTGTGTGTGAGAGAGAGATTGTGTGTATTTGAGAGAGAGATTGTGTGTGTTTGAGAGAGACAGTGTGTGTGTGTGAGAGATACAGTGTGTGTGTGTGTGTATGAGAGAGAGAGAGAGAGAGAGAGAGAGAGAGAGACTGTGTGTGTGAGTCTATCTATCTATCTATAGCTCCGACGCCTCGTTCCTCCGGTAACTCCCCCCAAGGGGGTGGCCACGGCAGAAGAGTCTCCAGTTTTCTTCTTTCCATCACTCCCTCCATACTCGGTCAAGCTCTCCCCTGCCCCTCATGTTTCTCTCCTTTACATATTCTTCCACTCTGTTCTGCGATCTAACCAGTGGTCTGCCTCTCACACCAGGTCCCACAACTTCACTTCCATACACCTTCTTTACAAACTCTTCACCTTGCATTCTCTCTATATGTGTGTGAGAGAGATTGTGTGTGTAAAGGAGAGATTAATGTCTGTGTGTGTGAGAGAGAGAGAGAGAGAGAGAGAGAGAGAGAGAGAGAGAGAGAGAGAGAGAGATTGTGTGTCTGTGTGAAAGAGAGACTGTGTGTGTGTATCAGAGATTAATATATGTGTATGAGAGAGAGACTGTGTGTGTGTGGGAAAGAGAAACTGTATGTATGTGAAAGAGATACTGTGTGTGTGTGAAAGAGAGACTGTGTGTGTGTGTGAAAGAGAGATTAATGTGTGTTTGTGTGAGAGATTAATGTATGTGTGTGAGAAAGAGAGACTGTGTGTGTGAGAAAGAGAGACTGTGTGTGTGTGTGAAAGAGATATTAATGTGTGTTTGTGTGAGAGATTAATGTATGTGTGTGAGAAACTGTGTGTGTGTGAGAAAGAGAGACTGTGTGTGTGAGAGAGAGACAGTGTGTGTGTGTGAGACAGAGACTCATTGTGTGTGAGAAAGATAGAGATACTGTATGTAAGTGAGAGATAGATAGAGAGAGACTGTGTGTGTGTGAAAGAGAAAAATAAACTGTGTGAAAGAGAAAGATGGACTTCGTGTGTATATGAAAAAGATAGACTGTGTATGTGTGTGTGTGTGTGCTTTTAAAAATATATATGATATTTTAAAAACAATTTTAATATTATTAAATATATAAATAAATAAAGATATAAAAATATATTTTATTTGTCCTACTTTCCATCTATTTTTTTTCTCTCTCTCTCTCTCTCTCTCTCTCTCTCTCTCTCTCTCTCTCTCTCTCTCTCTCTCTCTCTCTCTCTCTCTCTCTCTCTCTCTCTCTCTCTCTCTCTCTCTCTCTCTCTCTCTCTCTCTTTTGTGTTTGCTGTCCAATAATAATAAAAATGAATAAATATATAAATAATAATGTGTTTCCATTTCCATAGTATAAAATTTATATGTAAATATTAATTATCATATGAAATAAATGGGTTTAATAACAAATCATTATCCCATGAAATAAATGGGTTTAATAATAAATCATTATCCCATGAAATAAATGGGTTTAATATTAAAACATAATCCCATGATATAAATGGGTTAAATATTTATCAATAATTAGTACCCATTATTACCTCTGATTCCCCATATCTAGTGAAAATTCCCCATATTTGGCATCACTTATAGAGAAAATGTTGGCTCAAAATTAATGTTTGAATGGCAGTCCATAAAGGTGGTTACTGAGTTGCCTTGCCAACCCCCCTGTGGTGTTGGTTGTGGTAATACTGGACCAATTTGATTCCTCCAAACTATTCCATACAACAAAATAGATATCATTATATTTATTAATTAATTCTCTTTCCTGACATACTTTGGAGGAATCAAAGTACTATAAAGAAACTCAGATTTCCATAGAGTAATTGTGGAGAAAACTGATTCCTCCAAACTGTATTATTCCTGCATTAAGTTGTGTTGCCTGAGATACCTTGGAGGACCAAAGTGCTCCAATGTACCAATTAGTCACGGTTGAAAATTATAAATAGAAAATATTAGCTAATTTCGTTAATTAATTATGTAATTAAAGAAATTATTATATCAGAATGTAGGGAAAAATACAGGCAATTTAATCATATAATAATTAATTCAAAATAATTATTAATAAATGAATTATGAACCCAAACGTGAACTATATTCTCCACCAAATCATGACGTCATTATATGATAAACAAGGGGAGGGGTAGGGGTGTGGGGTGGGTGGTGTGGTGTTAGGGGGGGTAGGGACATGGGTGTGAGGGAGGGGGTATGGGTAGGGGGGTTGGAGGGTAGGGGGGAGGGCAAGTCAACTCAGTAACCCCGTTTATGGACTGCCATTGGAAAGAAAAATTCTCTCTCCTTCATCCCCAACCCTCACCTTTACCTCTCTCTCTCTCTACCCTTACCCCCCTCCCATCCTCCATTATTTCTCTCTATCTCCCCCATAGGAGGGTTATTGCCTGTAGTAATGTGGGCAATACGTATAGGGTTTGGACGCCCTTTCGGCCCCAGCCACTAGCTTTCAGTTCTTCAACTGTACCCCTTTTCTTTCTATTTCCTTCCTGCTTGCTGTCTCACCTCTCTATCACCTTTTACTGGCGCTATATGACCTCGATGTTGATGTGTCTAATATCAATCAACCAATCAATCTCTCTATCTCTTTCTCTCTCTCTCACTCCCTTACTCTCTGGGGATAGGGGAGGATTGTGGGGTGTGAGGGAGGAAATATGGATAGAGAGAGATAGAGAGATAGAGAGAGGTAAAGGAGCAGAGTTGCCAATTTAGTGCGAAACGCGCTAGATTTAGCGCGTTTTGAAGATAGTTAGCGCGATAATTGTGAAAACAGCGCCTTGGCGCTATTTGGCGCGTTTTTACCCAATTCAACTCCAGATTAAGTGATTTTACCAACATTGGAAATTTATGATTGTTAGGTTTTCTTGGAACACATTCAGGTATCAGTAAAATAGCTCTACATTTTTTACTAGATGATGAATCGTGTTGTTCGTCTTATTTACCGTTTGGAGCAAAATTGGACGTGTCTAGGACGAGTGAGTTCCATCCCTACAGGCCCTAGAATTTTCGATGTTGGTGTTAAGACTTCAGTAGAGCATTAACCCTCGGTGTGAACGTTGGTTGTAACTAACAAATTTCTTCCTTGATATTATTTCTGACTGTCAACATCATGAGTGCCATTAGCAAAAAATACACTCAACACTTTAGAGTTCAGTGGCTGACTCTAGGTATAAATACTAGCTATTGAAAGTAGACGGGGATGACACGAAATGTTTTTGCAAGTATTGCAAGTGTACGATAGCGGCAAAATTGAGTGACTTAGAAAGACATAGAAAGACAGTGAAGCACAAGAAGGCTGAGGAACCATTTTCTTCACAAAGACAACCCAAACTTCAGTTTGTGAAACCAAGTACTAGTGTAAATGAAACCGAAGGAGGCTTGTGTTTGTTCATAGCTGAACATTGCTCTTTAAGAGTAGTGGATCATTTAAGTGCACTCTGCAATCAACATTTTTCTGACAGTAAAGGATGTAAGGACTTAAAGCTTAAAAGAACGAAGTGTTGTGCTGTTGTGTGCAATGTACTTGCCCCATATTTTGCTAGTGACTTAAAAAATGACATTGGAAATAGTAAATTCAGTTTACTGATAGACGAAAGCAATGACATATCTGTGATCAAGCTTCTAGGTATAGCTATTCGATATTACTTCCAGGAAAAAAAAACTTATTGTAGTTACATTCTTAGACCTAGTTGAATTGAGAGAATGTAATGCTGATGCAATCTGTCATGCACTGAAGGATTCCTTAAAACGTAAAGGACTTGAGTAACAAAACCTTATTGCTCTTGGCACTGATAACGCATCAGTTATGATTGGTGTTAACAATGGAGTTTATGCAAAGCTGAAGTCTGAAATTCCTCATCTAATGTTAGTGAAATGTGTGTGTCACTCACTTCAGCTCGCTGTTTCTCATGCTGCTACCGAATATCTGCCTAGGCATTTGGACTTCATGATACGAGATACATATAACTGGTTTTCCCATTCAGCAGTACGCCAAACTAGATACAAGGAACTGTTTGCACTAATAAATGAAGGACGGCCTCCCTTGAAACTAATACAGATGAGTCAGACCAGATGGATGTCCATCGAATCAGCAATTGTAAGAATATTGCAGCAATGGATCGAACTCAAAACCCATTTTGACATTGCAAGAAAAGATGAGCGATGCTACACTGCTGATCTTTTGTACTCAATGTTTTGTGACAAGAAAAATCATGTATTTCTAATTTTTTTTAAACAAATTCTTAGTGAAGTTCAAAGTGTAAATAAGAAATTCGAAGCTGATGTCCAAGACCCAACAAAGCTGCTCAGTGATCTAGTACATCTTATTGACTCCCTTAGTGACAAGATTTTTATCCCAGGTAAAAGGTTAAAGGAAAGTGATGCACTTCAGGACTACTTGGATCCCAAGCCGTATCTTGGATACGAATTTGAAAAAAACATGTCCGAGTGTAAGTTTCCTGAAGAGATCGCGAGTGATATTCGACGAAGGTGCATAGAGTTTGTGATAGAGCTTGTCACACAACTTCGTCAACGCTTGCCAGAGAACTTTAAAGTACTCCAATCAATATCATCCTTGAGTGGGAGTGAATGCTTGAAGCCAGTGAAAAATGATATATTGGACCTTGCAAAGCTATTTGTTAATAATGCAGAAATACTCACACGCATCGATTTCCAGTGGAGAAAACATACTATCCAGTGGATACAGACATCTGACACTATTGGACTGTGGGCAGAAATAGTTTCCTATAGGGATGCGACTGGAGAAAATCCTTTCAAAGAACTGTCTGATCTCGCCATAACTATACTCAGTTTACCTCATTCCAATGCAGATGTGGAACGAGTTTTTAGCCAAATGAGTATTGTCAAGTCGAAATTGCGTAACCGGTTAGCCATCACGAGCTTAAACGCTGTTTTGACAATCAAGTATGGACTGAGAAGGCATGGGAAATCCTGTCATAATTACAAGTTACCTGAGAGTGTGTTGAGAAAAATTCGGTCTTTGGAAGCATATCAGACCTCATCTGAGTCACCTCAACCATCAACCTCTACTCAGTCACCCACCGAGGGAGATCCCAGAGAGATAATCGAGTGGGATCTAGCAGATCTACAGTAACCCAATCACAATACTTGCTGGTGAGTGTAAAAATGTATTTAAAATGTGTGTTTAGGTCGGAATAAACCAAATATCTGAAGAAACTTTTTTGACGTTTTTTTTGGTGCTTTTTCAAGATATTTTAGCGCTTTTTAACGCTTTTTAGGCAGCAATCTAGCGCTCTTTCGTGACTTTGAGTTGGCAACTCTGTAAAGGAGAGAGAGTGAAAGAGATTGAATGAATTGGCTCAGAATTTTTCTTTCCAATGGCAGTCCATAAACGGGGTTACTGAGTTGACTTGCCCTCCCCCCTACCCTCCAACCCCCCTACCCATACCCCCTCCCTCACAGCCATGTCCCTACCCCCCCTAACACCACACCACCCACCCCACACCCCTACCCCTCCCCTTGTTTATCATATAATGACGTCATGATTTGGTGGAGAATATAGTTCACGTTTGGGTTCATAATTCATTTATTATTAATTATTTTGAATTAGTAATTACATCATTGAAATTCTCATATTTTTCCCTTCATTTGGATATAATAATTTCTTTTATTACGCAATTAAATAACGAAATTAGCGAATATTCCACATTTTAGATTGCCAACCGTGACTAATTGGTACATTGGAGCACCTTGAGTCCTCCAAGGTATCTCAGACAACACAACTTAGTGCAGGAATAATACAGTTTGGAGGAATCAGTTTGCTACAAAATTACCCTAGAGAGATCTGAGGTCCCTTGTAGTAGTTTGTAGTACAATGATTCCTCCATAGTATGTCAGGAAACAGGATTAATTAATAAATATAATGGTATCTACCCTGTTGCCTGGCATAGTTTGGAGGAATCAAGTTGCTCCAATATTGCCACCAATTTACAAAGGTTTCTTAATCAGAGAAAACGGTATCATTTTTAACACCTGAATTATTTATTATTGTATATTTCTTTACACCTTAATTAATTATTGACTAATATTAAACCCATTTCTTTCATGGGATAAGTAATAAATATTTTTATAATTATATTTTTACTAAGGAAATTGAAACACATTATTATTTATTTATTTATTTATAATAATTATTATTATTATAGGACAGCAAGCACGAAGGAAGGAGAGAGAGAGAGAGAGAGAGAGAGAGAGAGAGAGAGAGAGAGAGAGAGAGAGAGAGAGAGAGAGAGGGATAAGGAAAGGAGGGATAACAAACACAAATCCATTTTTATATCTTTATTTATTTATTTATTTCACACATACACAGTCTCTCTCTCACATACACACAAATTAATCTCTCACACACAAAATTAATCTCTCTCTTTCTCTTTCACACACACACACACAAAGAGTCTCTCTATCTCTATCTTACACACACACAGTCACTCACACATACATACACAAATGAAATCTCTCTTACACACACATCCAATCGGTACAGTACAGCCACAATCAAATATCCACCAACACTTTCCTTCCATCGTAGTAAATATCTTGGTAATAAAGAACAACACGTGTATGTTTTTGCAGCACCTCATAATAATAATAATTGAGGGGGTTGAGTTGACGTAAGGTGTTGTTGTATGATTATAGTTTGATATGATACTAATTTATTGGCACGATGGAAGGAAAGTGTTGGTGGTTGAGTTGACGTAAGGTGTTGTTGTATGATTATAGTTTGATATGATACTAATTTATTGGCACGATGGAAGGAAAGTGTTGGTGGTTGAGTTGACGTAAGGTGTTGTTGTATGATTATAGTTTGATATGATACTGATTTATTGGTACGATGGAAGGAAAGTGTTGGTGGTTATTTGATTGTGGCTGTATCAGTTCTTGTGACCAATAGTAACTTCAACTAACCTTGTGAAGCTGATGGTTAGTGTTACATATTTGTAGACTGTGGTGATGTACAGTTGCCAAAAAAGTATTGCGACAACTAGTGAAACAACATTAAATAATATTAATGTCCATAGTTGTTTGTAGGGATTATAAGTATAAATTACAGAAGGATATGTATATTTCCTTCTGTTATACATGGTTATAGTCCCTACAAATAGTTGTGGATATTACTAGGGTTAAAGTTCTATCAAGATTTGTCGCAATACCTTTTTTGGCAACTGTACAGTACACTCGTAATATGTAATCCCTGACCAGAGACGAACGGCAGGCACCACACACACACACACACACACACACACACACACACACACTCACACATACCCTGCATTCGTACTCAGCCTCTATATGTGTGTACTGGGTGGGGGGAAATGAACAATAGCAGGCGATTCGAAGCTTTCTGCTCCTCACACTCTGGTCAGAAATTATGTATGACGAGTGTACAGTCCTCAGTGACACCAACACCACATCCCATGCAGTGTACAACAGGTAAACATCACATTATTCACTGACACACAACAGCAGCAACAGCAGCAGCAGTAGTAGTGATTTCTTCTTGTAGTCTACAGCTGAGGAATCATCACCACTTGTCACCACACCTTCACCAAACACCTGTAATGATATTATTAATTAACATTAGTTTGGTGTATAAGCAAGTGTTCTGTACAGTTCAGCATCTTGATTCCTCCAAAGTCCAATTTTGACGCGAAATTGTGTGGAGGATTTAGTTGCTCCAGATTTACCAGCAGATTTACCAGGGAAGGGTATAGTTCTGATATTTTTGGAGATTATGATTCCTCCAAATTATTCCAGGCAACAGGATACCATTATATTTCTTTATATGGGTGTGTTTTCTGGCATACTTTGGAGGAATCAAGGCACTGTAATGTACCAAAAGTATACTCTCCCCATAATTAAGACTATATAGTGATTTGTGTACAGCTTAAGAAACTGTCATGGGGTTTTAGTGTGACATTTTTTCGTGGGATTATCCGTCTGACAGCAATTAGTCCATGAAACTCACCGGAAGAATTGATGTGGACCAAAATGCATTAATCTCCCTCACGACAACAGACACCTATAATCCAGACATTGAAGGGATTATCAACAGTGGTGAAGCATTAAGGAGAGAGTATACTTTTGGTACATTGGAGTGCCTTGATTCCTCCAAAGTAGGCCAGAAAACAGGATCAGATGAACACAAATAATGGTGTTGTGTTGCTGGGAAGAGTTTGGAGGAATCATTATCTCAAAAAATGTACAAACTATACCCTGCCCTTAACGATAATAAATACATGACTGTGTGTGTAGTTAAATAGGAAGACACAAAAGAAAAACATACTATTTTTTTAGTTATTTTTTATACAGTTAAAATAAAACCTGGAAGAAATAACATACCATTTTTTTATTTTTTTATAATGTTAATATAAAACCTGAAAGAAATAACATATATTTTTTTTTTTTAAATGATAAAATAAAACCTGGAAGAAATAATATAAAGTAGAGATTAGCATGAAAGAATGCAAGTAAAAAGACGCTCCCAGGAGGGATTGGAGGACGAGGGAGTGGAGGACGAGGGAGTGGAGGACGAGGGGTCAGGTCAGGTCAACACGTGAGTCGGGTTGAGGGTCACACCAGGGAGGTAGAATAGGTCACACTCCAGGGTCAGAATAATAAATGCATAAATAAAATAATATGCAAAAAAAAAAATAACAATAATAATAAATAACTAAAAAAAACATCAAAAAAAACATCAAAATAAATAAAGAAAAAAAATAATTAAATTTAAAATAATAATAAATAAATAAAATAATATCAAAATAAATAAATAAATAAAATAAAACAAAACAAAATAAAATAAAGGCCTTAACCCCTCCGCGACGGGATAACTATGGATAGCCATTTTGTCAGTCCGGGGCTAGTCTTACTTTCCCTACTGCCTGTACGGCCGCTTTTGGCCGATTTTTCCAAAATCGCTCTATTCCACTTACTCTGTACGTCTAAACTACGATACTGAACAACTTAAATTTGGTCTTGTTAGCACCATCAACTCTTCCTCTTTCCAATAAAACCAACCCCAGCTCTCTACAACACTCCGTTGCCGAGAAATTAAGTGAGGAATGAAGGGTACTTTCTCGTGTGAGCGCGGTTGTGTTCGCTTAGGTGGAGTGGCTCTGACGACAACTGAACGTGGCCCGCGCGGGTGGCAGTCAGTGTTGTAAGTAAGCATGGCGCACCACAGAATCGGACACGCACGAGAAATCTAATCCACATCCATCCATGTTTACAGTCAGTAACACACTGACTGACGATGGTGATTTGTAGGGATGGTGGTGCAGTATAGCCAAGTGAAAAAAAAAACGCCAAATTGGGCTCGCAAAGGCCGACATTGGCAATAGCGGTGCTTCATCACGCCCGGTCACCACATAGCAGTGGCGTACGACACGATCCGGCCGCTTCTTGGGGCCGTCTATGACCGCAATCCGGCCATTAAGGGTTAAGGCCCCAATAAATATGATAACCATAAAGAATGAATTAATGCCACATCAGGATACAGTAATGGAACAAGGGACTAGACAGGAAAGATTACAACTCTTAATTAACCAACAGAATTGGAAACATCTGGATGATGAACAGAGAAGACAGCTAACACAAGTGGTCCTAACACATGATAAGTTGTTTATGCTAGGGGATAAAGAATTGGGGAAAATTGAAGGAGAACCCGCCAACATAGAGGTCGCAAATCCGAACCCATGTAGATCCCCGATGTATCGTTATCCCGAACATGCAAAGGAAACCATTGGTAAGATGTTAAGTGAAATGGAAGAAAGAGGAGTGATCGAACCCTCTAGTGCAGCATGGTTGTCACCAATAGTGTTAGTGAATAAACCAGATGGAACCAAAAGAATGTGTCTGGACTTCAGAAGGGTTAATTAATCAGCATTTAACGGTAGATGTGTTTCCATTACCTAGGTTAGATGATTTAGTGGGACATGCAGCAGGACATCAATTTTATATAACCTTAGATTTGAAAGATGCGTACTTCCAGATAGAGCTGAATGAAAAAAGTCGGAACTTAACCACTTTCACAGATGGAGTATCATTGTACCGGTTTCGAAGGCTACCTTTTGGTTTAAGTTGTGCCCCAGCCATATTTTCAAGGAAAATGGCTCAGTTATTATCGCCTTTGTTACGTGAGGGTTGGGTGAAAAATTACTTGGATGATGTGATCATATGGGCGGATGATTTTACTAGCTTAATGCAGCGCCACAAAAGACTATTTCAGTTATTCAGTGAACAGGGGGTAAAGTTAAATCTATCTAAGTGTGATTTTGTGAAAAAAAGAAGTAAAGTTTCTGGGACATAAGGTATCCAAAAATGGTAGTTTGCCAGATCCTAAAAATATGGAGGCGATTAGTAAGCAAGTACCACCCAGAAATGTAAAGGAAGTGAGGCGTTTCATTGGTATGTGTGGATTCTACCGTAGCTTTGTGCCAAACTTTTCCAAAATTGCCACACCATTAACAAATCTTACAAGAGCTAGCACTGTGTTCAAATGGGATGAAAGATGTCAAGAAGCCTTTGAGAAATTAAAGGAGAAATTAATTACACCTCCAATCCTAGTCAAATACCAACCCGAGTTACCACTAGTGCTAGTCACAGACGCTAGTAAGGAGTATGTAGGAAGGGTCTTGCATCAAGTACAAGTAGACGAGACAGTCCGACCATTGGGTTACTTCTCTAAAAAACTTAATGCATGTGAGAAGAGGTATAGTGTCACCGACAAAGAGGCAATGGCAGTGGTCTTGGCTTGTCGCCATTATCATCATTATTTGTGGGGAACAACATTCACAATTCAAACAGACCATCAGCCACTAACCAGTATTTTTAGACGTAGAACTAAGTCACCAAGGGTTACAAGATGGATGCTAGAAATGAGGGAATACAATTATCAAATTAAATATGTGAAAGGAAAGGATAATGTCGTGACTGACCAACTATCTAGGCCAGTGCGGGTAATCTCACGACCACCAGTATTTACATGGTTGGGGTTAACTCAGGAAACATTTAAGCAAGCTCAAAGACAGGATGACACATGGAGAGAATTAATTGAATATTTTGAGGGAGGTCAAGTGCCCAGGCAGAAAATAGCCCGTGCCACTTTAGACCAATTCGAGCTGAATGAGGGAATATTATATTTTGTAAAGACTTATGTAGAAGACAGCTATTTTTACACTGTAGTAGTCCCTAAGACATTAATTAAAACAGCCTTAGAATTAGCTCATGATCAGTCAGGACACTTTTGACAATTCAAAACTATTAAGAAAGCTGAAGAATTGTATTATTGGCCAACATTAAGATCTGATGTGATGACATATATAAAGAAATGCCTTAATTGCCAGCAATTCAAATACACTAAGGGTCTTTCCCAGCAATATAAAGAATTACCACCCATAATAGAACCCTTAGAAAGAATTGCCATAGACCTCACTGATATGACTTCTGGAGCAGATGGAAACAGATATATTCTAACCATCATAGACCATTTTTCAAGGTACACCAAGTTTTACCCACTCAAAAGTAAGTATGCCAAGGGAATTGTTGCTAGGCTCACCCAGCTTACTACAGACTTTGGCGGACCTAGATCGGTGCTGTGTGACAACGCCAAGGAGTTTACTGGCCACGAGATGCGGACCTGGGCAGACCAGCAGGGGGTGGAGCTACTTTTCTCCACGCCGTATCATCCACAGGCTAACGGGATGATTGTGAGGATGCACCGGACCCTGAAGACGGTGTTGGCCCAGTTGTGCGAGGGCTATCCACAACGTTGGCCTAACCTGCTGGCCGAGTGTCAAAAAGTGATGAATGCAGCCGTCCACAGCAGTACCAGGGTGACGCCGTATGTCGCATTCTTCGGAAGGCATCCACCACGCAACATCACAGCACCACTACCGACCATCACGTCTGAGAACAACGACGCTGGGAGACTAAAGCGGCTAATACAAGAAGCCAGTACTGTATCTCTCAGGAGGTATCGGGCATTTGCCAATAGGAATAGGAAAAATGAAAAAGTAGAACTAGGAACATTAGTGTGGGTAAAACAGGAAACAATAATACCGGGTACCTGTGCCAAATTGAACCAGAAATGGAAAGGACCCTATAAGGTGGCAGAAGTCATAAGGGATGGATTAATTTATATTTTAGAGGACCCATTTACAGGGAAAAACATCCAGAGGGCTGCAGAAAAAATTAAACCCTATGTGAGCCACAGTGATATTATAGTACAATTAGGGGAATTAATTGAAAATAATGAACCATATGATGATGATGAGGATATTGTACTTCCTCCACGTCATCGACGGCCTCCCAGAAGATTTCTGGAGGAAATGTAGAAAACGAGGTAAAACCCAAGGCAGAAAAAGAAATACTTAGAAAAAACAGTGAATGAAAATTAATAGAAAATAGGGTAAAAGTGGGAAAGTTACGTTGGATAATGTCATGTTTTACTATAACCTGAAGTCAACACAGGGCAACATTAATGTACGAGCTAGGAACCCAGCTCATAGTTGTTAATTTTTTTTTATTGTGGGTGTTGGAGGACACTTAGTTTTAATGGGAAGAGAAGGATGGTGGGGAGTATACACCCTACATGTCCATAGGGCTCTTCCAATACACAGTCAGAACCTTTGTCAAGGCCCCTGTATCACTTACTGCATTCCGGGTTGTCATACCGTGCGGGATCTGAGGTTTGAATGGAGGAGTGAATGAAAATAGGAATGATTGAATTGAATGTAAGTATACTCAGATCTTGTTAGGACCAATCACGGATGGGTTCAGTGACGGTAGAACCTTATTGAAGTTCTCCCGGGGTTATGGACTTGACAGAGGAGTCTGACTGGGACGAGGTGTCCCTAATATCTATTATGTATTATGTATGTGTAAGGTTAGGTAGAGAAATTCTTTCTTGCGGGAAGGAAAGACAGTCTAAGGACTGTAAGTGAAAGTTAGCAGTTTATCAACACTGACTAACAAGTTAGGGGGAATAATGTCTGATGTTGTTTAGTAATTAAGGTATAGCGATAGTTGCAAATGGAATGTATGTAAAGATTAGGGGGGGGGAATTGAATTAGAAAAATGTAGGGGAAATATAAACATTAATTTTCACTGTAAGTTTCAGCTAGGGAAGAGGGGACGTGTGTAACAACCCCATTTTTTATGCATGTTATTTAGGATGGGTTTTTTTAATTAATGTATAATTACTAACTTCACTCCCCATAAATACCAGCATTTCTTTCTGGTAACGTACTTAGAAAATTAGTTAAGTGAGATGTAGGGTCCCCAAAAGGGGACAAGCCATTTTCTGTTGGCGGAATAAATATAGGTTCTAGGGAACTAGTTTTTCACGAGTAGATGCCCCACAACTACGGAGACGAAGTGAGAAGGAAGTGAAGCAGTTGCTCACAATCAGTCTCTCTTCGTCTCCCGTGGTGAAAAGGTAACTCTACTGGATTATTACTGCTATAAGTGTCTACAAGTGTTAACCCCTGCAGACCGGGAGGGGGGGTCCCTGCCTCCACATTTCTACCCTCCCGCTAGCGTCAAAATTCCTCGATTTGCCCTATATTCACAACGCTCACACTCTTAACCTATATAGTGTACTGACTTCAAAATTGTTCCAACTTTACCTTCAACTCTTCCTCTTTCCAATGGTACCATCGGGAGGGCTGTACGATGAATAGTTCTGGAGATAGGGCGAGTTTAAGAAGACTATGTCTGCGAGCGAATCTGCAGTGTGTCTGTGTCGACGCGCGGGATAGACTCGACCACGGCTTAGTGTACAGTTTCCCGCGTAACTCCCTTGTCAACTCACTCGTATTACTACTATTATGTATCGTATGTCATGATTTCAACACTAAAAATAGTATGAACACTTGTAGGAATATATCATCGTGTAACTGTCACTTAGAAAATGATAAACAAACCGACTTGTACCGTAGGAAACACGTATATTTACTATCAATTGTGCCTGTATGGGTGTGTTTTGTGGTGTTATTTTCTTATTACTACCCCATTATTTATCGTGTGTCATGATCTATACACTAAATAATAATTTGTAACCTTGTAGGAATATCATGGTGTCACTCACGTACATATATTCACTACGGTATTGTCTTACGATCGTTAGAGCACAAATTCGGACAAGGGCAATTACTTAAAAATCGCCCAGCCATCGTGGGGTCCGAGAATCGACTGAGTGGGTAGCGGATCGATATTGTGAGTGTATTTTCTCGCCCAACGACAAGAAAAACTAGCCGTACAGGGCGCGAAATAGCGCTAAATCGCTGTGACGGTAGGTGCAGTTGCCCGGTTCCTTACGTAAGACGGTCTATCACGTCAACCGGCCTTTAGGGGTTAATGCCCATCATGAATTCTGGGAACCTGCCCTGCCCAGGAACAGGAGAAACCGTTCGGGGTTGGCCCTCTGGGTTTTTTTGATGGACAGTGACACTATCTCTCTACTTACCCCACCTGGCCTCGCTACCAGGATTGATCCAGTTTCAGGGAAATCCCCTACCTTGGACTTATGCCTGGGAAATGGCTCACTCCTCCTAACCACAATAACAACTGGCCCTAACATAGGTAATGACCATCTTCCTGTGGTAATATCCTTTCAATTTACAACACCTCCACCTTTTCGTTTGAAAATCCCCCTGACACCCGTTGGTACCTCAGGATGGCTTGTCGAGCTGTATTCAAAGTGCGTTCGAGATACGGAAGAAATGGCAAATCAATCATGATTAAGGATGTGATCAATCTCAGTACGGAAGAAATTGTACCCTTTGAGACTGCTGTCAAGAATGCAGAATTTCAATATCGTGATGGTGGCCGCTTTGTTATATCGCGGGACATTTGGCGTGATGCCCTCACCTGGGTGAGACGCATATGCATGAAGTTAAATTTTAGTGGTAACACAATAATATCACTTGAGGGTGTGAACATACTTTTCAAGTTTACACGTGCTCTGACACAATACAAGTATCGGGAGGATGACTGCGCCAAGTCCATCTACTGCATTTTTCTGGCTTTCTGCTCCCCCTTTGACCCATCACATCGGGACATTGTTGATCAGATATCCACACATGCAGCTGAATATTTGTTTAGTTTATCGAGTGTAGTGAAGAAATGTTCCCTGGATGTTGTGATTCCACTTCGGGATAGAGATGATGATGCTGTCTTTTTCATTTTAGATGGATGTCTGTGCGGCATTACTCTGAAAGATGAAATGCGTAGTGTGAGAAAGTCTGTGTGTGATGGTTTGCGTGCGGTCTCTCGGTCTAATCGCGGACGTGGTCGTGGATATTCATCACGTGGACGGGGAGGTGCTCATTTAACGTCTGTAGCCTCAACTAGGCTAAATGATAATGCCTCCCAGCATATTGATTCAATGGCACGTGGGCTGTATGGAGTTACATTTGATAAGGGCGCCATATATGGAGTAGCCGCCCTACCTGATACTAGTGTTCCCACCACCGTTGACCTTCTGCCACCATTCAACAGTACTGTTATTCTTTCGCCCGTAATGACAATGAATTTGATCAGACTGATGGACGTGTATGTTCAAGTCTCTAATAGTACACGCCTTGTAGACATTCCCAATGCCAATCATCCAGGCTTGATATATGCCAGGGCTCAAAACATTGTAAGCCGCCCTTTTCCAGCTGGTATATCCGAAGGTCCACGCTACTTTATAAATAAATGCGATCACGTAGACCCTGTTGGTCCCTCAAAACGGGTGACTGGGAAGCTTTTCGCAATAAATTAAATTCAGTTATCCCTCCAAAAGACAAAATTCAATACCTCACTGACACATTAGTGGAAGTGGGGTCCAGTCATTTTCACCTTAATACTTCCCGCCCTTACCGCACTTTCAGGGTTCCCTTGTGGAACAGAAAGTGTTCGGCCACCCTTCAGGCAAAGCGTGGCGCAAACGTCCCATCAATACCCTCCGTCAACGATATCGATATTTAGAGGCCAAATGCAAACGTGTAATTCTTGATGAGAAACGTTCTGCATGGGCCTCCTTTTGTGCTTCCTTATCCTTTGCAACCTCAGTCACCCGAGCTTGGTCATTCTCCAGGAAGATGGTCTGACCCCAACCCCCATTAACTTTCCCGTTAATTAGTAACGGTGCCCACCTAACCACTGATGCCCAAAGAGTCGAATGTCTTGCAACCCACATTCACACCAAACTTGGCTCACTAGATCCAGTACCCACACTTGCATTACCCACTTCGTCACACACCAGCCATATAATTAGCACTGCTATCACTTCCCAGGAGCTTTCCTCAGCTTTACACTCACTGTCCAACAGAAAGGCCGCGGGACCGGACAACATCCCCAACGAGTTTCTCCGTCACCTCCCAGATGCTCTGACTCATGTTCTATTAAGCATTCTCAATGACAGCTGGTTGTTGGGGGTGTTTCCTTCTGTGTGGTGTCATGCTATCACAATACCTATTCCTAAACCTGGCAAGGACCCAACAGAAGCAGCTTCATACAGGCCCATTAGTCTTCTATCTAACATTAGTAAAATCTTTGAGAAAGTAGTACAAAATAGACTAACCTGGTGGTTGGAACGCAAACACCTTCTTCCACCCAACATGTTCGGCTTTCGCCCTCATCGGGGAACTCTGGATGTGTTGCTCCAGCTGGAGCACATAATACAAAAGGGATTCAAATAAGTACAAAATAAGTAAAAAAAGTCCAAAATTTTCAAAATTTTCCTCATATATTGAGAGTTTGACAAAACATATTGCTATTTTCAACCAATAGTTCTTTGCACTACATTCTGTTCTTCTTATTACAGACTTTGGCGGACCTAGATCGGTGCTGTGTGACAACGCCAAGGAGTTTACTGGCCACGAGATGCGGACCTGGGCAGACCAGCAGGGGGTGGAGCTACTTTTCTCCACGCCGTATCATCCACAGGCTAACGGGATGATTGTGAGGATGCACCGGACCCTGAAGACGGTGTTGGCCCAGTTGTGCGAGGGCTATCCACAACGTTGGCCTAACCTGCTGGCCGAGTGTCAAAAATTAATGAATGCAGCCGTCCACAGCAGTACCATGGAGGTTGCCGGACACTGCTACTATACTAACGGCTGAATTATATGCCCTAGAACAAGCTCTTCAAGCCACCTACACATTCACCTCACCTTGCTCCATTGCCATCTTCACTGACTCACTCACAGCCCTCCACTTAATACAGTAAGGTCCCGGTTTACGTCGGTCTCGACTTGCGTGAAACACGTGGTTACGTCAGTCCACTGTAAGACAATCTAAAAATCAAGAAATTGAAATTTTATAAATCATAGAGCGCGGGGTTTATTATCATTGTCGGCCGCCAGGTGTCACTAAGGTGTTCCCGCCACTCCGCCCGCCTCGTGCTTGAATACAATAAAAATAGGTAGGACTACAGTCCACCCAGCATCCCTGCCTTGGTTAGTACTTCACTGCCACACCGCCGCTACTTAACTGAGTTATTTATTTACATCTCGCTCAATGACACCTAAGCTAAAATTACTTGGTGACAGTAGTGATGACAAGAAACGTAAGACCATCACGTTACAAGAAAAAGTTAATATTATTAAAAGAAGTGAGAATGGAGAAAAGATATCAGTGATCGGCCATGCATTAGAGATGAGTCGAACGACTGTAGCCACAATACTCAAGGACAAGGACCGTATTTTGGCTCATGTGAAAGGTGCTACACCCATGAATTCTACAGTTATAACCAAATAAGATCAGTTCTGTTAGTAGAGATGGAACGACTGTTAATGCTGTGGATTGAGGATAATAATCAAAGGAACATGCCGCTGAGTGAAAATTTAACTTGTGAGAAACCACGCACGATCTATGATGACTTGAACAAAAAAAGTGACAAGGATGGAGATACGAGTGAAACGTTTGTGGCTTCCAAGGGCTGATTTACACGTTTTAAGATTCGTGGAAATTTAACGAGCAGGAAAATGTGTGGAGAAGCTGTCAGTGCCGATGATGAAGCAGCAAAATCGTTCGTTGAAAATTTCGAGAAGCTGATAGAAGAAGAGGGCTACATTCCACAGCTCATATTCAATGAGGATGAGACAGGTCTAAATTGGAAGCGTATGCCCAACAAGACATACATTGCAAAGGAGGAGAAAACTATGCCAGGACACAAAGCTGCTAAAGACCATCTGACACTGCTCTTAGGAGGTAACTGTGCCGGCGATTTTAAACTGAAACCGCTACTAGTTTATCAAGCATAAAATCCTAGAGGTCTGAAGGGGATCCTTAAAGCCTGTCTCCCAGTCTACTGGAAAAGTAACGCTAAGGCTTGGGTGACAGGGGAACTGTTCATCGAGTGGTTCTCAAAGTGTTTTGTGCCCGAAGTTGAGCGATACTGTGTGATAAAGAATTTGCCATTTAAAGCACTGCTGATTATTGACAATGCTCCTGGTCATCCTCCAAGCCTACAACAACTCCACACAAATGTGAAAGTTGTGTTTATGCCACCAAACACAACGTCACTTATCCAACCAATGGACCAAGGGATGATCAGAGCATTTAAGGCATATTACCTAAGAACATTCAAACAAGCCATCCCAGCAACAGAAAATGGACAAAAAAAACTGAAAGAGTTCTGGAAAGGCAATGTTTACAGTGCCCTCAAAAACATTGGAGAGTGTTGGGCTGAGGTTACAGAGTCGAACATGAATGGTGTGTAGAAAAATGTTTGCCCTAGCCTAGGGAATGATTTCAAAGGATATGATAGTGAATTTATAGACGAGGTTATTAAAGGTGCCAGCGAGGGGCAGTCACTGGGACAGAGTGTAGCACACACAGTGTGTATGAAACACAATTATAGCACGCATCACAAGGATGATCATTGTGATACGTGGCCCAGCGACCTCTCCACCCACCTGAGACCCGAGTCAGCTTCGGCTATGGCTGACTAAGCAGGAAGACCTCAGACAGCCGACTCAAACCCCCCACCCCCTGCTCACAGGGGTGGTAACCTCTGGCATCAGTGGCATTTTTAACGTGTCCCGAGCAAGGATCGAACGTTGGGCTACAGAATTGCAGCCACAGACTCTACCACTGTGCTAGCCAGAGGCTAAGCGCAATTGTGTACGACTTGGAAATGACTTAATCTGGACATTTTTCTATTATATTAAGTGTTCCTTCCTCCCTGATACATTCCTTAGTTACAATTAATGATTATTTAACCTCCCTTAATACTCCAACCCATTATCTCTTTCTCATTCACATAGCATACAATTATTCCTGATATTGGTTACAAATATTGTTCCGCCAACGAAAATATCTCGTCCTTCTATTGGGACTCCATCCCTCACTCAACTAATTTTCTAAGTAAGTTACAAGAAAGAAATGCTGGTATTTATGGAGAGTGAAGCTAGTAATTATACAATAATTAAAAAAAACACATCCTAAATAACATACATAATAAAATGGGGGTGTTACATTTTCTTTGTATATTTATCGTGTTTTTGCGTCGACGTATTGTGTTATTCTCTGCCTACATACTTGTACTTATTTAATATATCCAGTTTCATATTCTGATATTTAACTTGCTTTCGCTGTGTTCTTTTATCTCATTCCTCCCTTCTTCCATCTATTCCCTTATTCATTCCTCCTCTTCCTAATCTAGTGTGTACATCTCCCCCTAACATCCTCAAGTTGAAAGTAATTAAATAAATTGATAAATAAGTTAATAAATTAAATAATAAATAAACTAATAACAAATAAATTGATAAACAAGTTAATAAATTAAATAATAAACAAATAAATAACAAATAAATTGATAAACAAGTTAATAAATTAAATAATAAATAAATAAATAAATTAAATAATAAATTAATTAATTAAATATTAAATAAATTAATAAATTAAATAATAAATAAACTAATACATTAAATAATAAATAAACTAATAAATCAAATAATAAATAAATCAACAAATTAAATAATAAATTAATTAATAAATTAAATAATAAATTAATTAATCATGGCACCCCAACACACCTGTACGTCTTGCTCAGGAACTTTCGGCCCCACAATTTTCGCGAACAGAGACGTCCATTTCTGTAGATTCTGCCAGCTACGTGAGGAGATGTCAACCGACTTGAAGGCAGCACACCACAAGATTGAGGCCTTGAACAAGAAGTTGGAAACGCTGCTAGAATTCACCACACTCAACGTAGGAGTGACACCAACACCGACCTTACCAGTTGACACAGCCCCTGTACTTACTGCCTCTACACCCTCACCTTCACCGACACTACCAACCACACCGTTACCTCCATCGACAACACCAACGACTTCCACTTCTCCATGGGAGGAGTTCAGCATCGTCAGGAACAACACACGACCCAGGAAGAACATCATACCCATCACTACATGTCAAAACCGATTTAAGATCCTGGCACAAGACGACGACGAAGACGACACCGAGGTCAGGCTGGTTGGTGACTCCATGGTCAGGGGTCAACTCACCGAGTTTTGTGGACGAGCACCCAAGTCAAGGAAGCGTTTTTGCATCCCGGGTGGCGGCCTAGACGACGTGACTGACACAGTGGAAGAAGTGACAAGCCAGGCCCCAAACAACACCACGTACGTCATCCACGCCGGAACCAATGACGTGATGAACACCAGATCAGAAGAGCTCCTCAACAAGTACCGACAGATGATTGCGAAATTCAAGGAAAAAACGAATAACATCATACTTTCTGGAATCATCCCCCGCAGAAAAGCCGACATCCGCTTCTACAACACCGCTACCAGCATCAATCGACGACTTGCCAGCATCTGCAATGAGGAGAACATCGCTTTCATCAACACCTGGGACAAGTTTTATTTCGACGACTCGTTATTCTCAGCTGATGGTGTCCATCTGAACCAGGTAGGAGCAGCCCGCTTTGGACGTTTGCTAAACGACGCGCTCATCAACCATCGTACAAAAAACGGGACAGCCCAGGCACAACAAAGTCAGGTAACGTAAAACTAACAAACAGAAAAACAAGGGCAAACGTGCAATCACCTAACCGAAATAGCCTAAAGGTTTTTTATGTTAACGCTCGAAGCATCCATAATAAATTCGCAGATCTAGAGGAAATAACACTCACAGAAAATTATGATATAATCGGCATAACAGAATCGTGGCTAAATACCGAAAGCAGAGATTTCCTAGCAGAGTATAAAATTCCCGGTTACACAATATTTGAAAAAGGTCGTACAAATAAAAGGGGGGGTGGAGTACTATTATATATTAAAGACGATCTTAAACCAATTCTATTATCAAAGACGCATATCGATAACGTAGATACATTATATATACTCGTTAGAAATAAATGTGGGATGAAACTTTTGTTTGCTTTATTATACAGACCCCCAGCTCAACCAGTACAAACCGACCGTGATATCTATGAGCAAATTAGCGAGATGAGTAACACACAAGAGGCTGTAATTCTCGGCGATTTTAATTTACCAGTAACAAAGTGGGGAGAACCATTATCAGCTCACTATGGACACGACCTTTATTCTAACCTACAAGAGAGTTCCCTTATCCAATTTGTTAATAGCCCAACCCGTGGAAATAACGTTCTTGATTTAGTATTTGCAACAAAAGAAGACTTGATAGAGAATATCAATGTGGGTGATGAGTTTACCAATAGCGACCACCGCATAATCACTTTCAGTATAAAGTTCAATAAAAGTGAAATAAACCACAGCTACGAAAAAATCCCTGACTTTAGAAAAGCTAACTTTCACCTTCTCAGGGCGATACTAAAAGATACCGATTGGAAATGTCTGCGAGATACTATTGATATTAATTCACAATGGAACTTTTTCACTAATGCGTACACAAAAGCGGTCAGGGATAGCATACCATTAAAAAATCGACGTTCAGCACAAAACTTAAAGCCAAAGTGGTGGAATAAAGATATAGCCGACTGTTTACGAGCCAAAAAGAATGCCCATAATAGAGTAAAAATCACAGCCAATAATGACGACCTTGCCAAGTTTACAGACTTACGTAGAAAAGCCAAAAAGTTAATCAAACAGAGTAAAAAGACAATTGAAAAACACGTTGCAAATCAGAGTAAGACAAACCCGAAAGAGTTCTACAGTTATATTCGACAAAAGAAAGTACTTACGTCAACTATCGGTCCAATTCTTGATGAAAATGGGGACTTTACGACAGATGAAGAGCGAATGAGTAGTATCCTAAATACTTTCTTTGCATCAGTCTTTACTACAGAAAACCCGAACGATATACCAGCTGAAACAACAGTCCAAAACGAAAACACCGAGGTTTTAAATAATATCAGCATAACAGAAAATGACGTTACAAGGAGTTACAAGGAAAAGAAGTACCCTAGAAGACCTTACGATCCATACAAAGAGGGTACCTGTGGGTTTAGTTGTGCAAGTATGTGACCGTTCTCGAATGTGTCATGTGAAACCATCAGGGAACACTCACACAACGGCTTAAACACCTAGACGGTGGTTTAAGACTTTGTCTAATCTGGACTTGAACTGATCCACAGAGTTGCTGTTAACTACATCAGCAGGGAGCGTGTTCCAAGTACCGCAGATGCTGTATGTAAAGAATTTACCACACCGATCGCGGTTGTATCGCTTCAGTTCAAGTTTGTAGCCATGATTCCTGGTTGTTCCCTCACTGAGTTGGAAAATGTCCCTGTAGTCTACATTGTCAAAGCCTCGTAGTATTTTAAACACTTCGATAAGCTGACCACGCAGTCTCCGAGTTTCCAAAGAGAACAGGTTGAGTTCTACCAACCGATCTTCATAGCTCTTGTGTCTAAGAGAGGGTATAAGTTTGGTTGCCCTGGCTTGCACTCGTTCCAATCTCGTAATATCCTTTCTGTAAGAAGGACTCCAAAACTGGACTGCATACTCCAGGTGCGGTCGGACAAGGGAATTGTACAGACAAAGTACTATCTCCTTGTTCCGGTATCCAAACTGTCGCTTTATGTACCCTAATATCCTTTGGGCTTTCTTCTCTGCCTCAATACACTGCTTTGAGAACTTGAGGTCGCTAGTGATAGTTACACCCAAGTCTTTCTCAGTATCAGTGCTTACGAGAGCATTGCCCTTAAGGGTATACTCTGTTCGGGGGTTTCTGTGGCCTATATGCATAACTTTGCATTTGTTCACGTTAAATGGCATTTGCCACGTGTCAGACCACTCCCCGATCTTCCTAAGATCTTCTTGTAAGCGGGTAGTATTTCCTTCTTTCGCGACATTCATACCAAGCTTAGTATCATCGGCGAATTTGGAAATCTTGGCAACCATGTCACCATCCATATCATTAACATAGATGATAAACAGTAGTGGTCCCAGAACAGAACCTTGGGGAACACCGCTAGTAACGGGAACCCACTCTGAAGCCTGTCCATTCACTACTACCCGCTGCCGTCTGTCACTTAGCCAGTTCTCTACCCAATTTGCCACATTTCCGTCTATGCCCAGTGCACGCACTTTCCGAAGGAGGCGGTGGTGGGGTACCTTATCAAAGGCTTTCTGAAAGTCTAAGTAGACAACATCGACCGCTTTATCCTGATCATGCTCACTGAAAACAAAATGGAAGAATTCCACCAGATTTGTGAGGCATGACCGGTGCTGCCGGAACCCATGCTGGGAACCCTTCAGTAGCAAATTTGATTCTAAGTGTGCCGTTATTTTGTCCACCATGATGCTTTCCATGAGTTTACAGACTATCGAGGTTAAACTGATGGGTCTGTAGTTTGACGGTTGGCTAGCATCTCCCTTCTTGAAGATAGGAGTCACCTCTGCCTCACGCCAGTCTCTAGGAATGCATCCAGTCTGGAATACCCTGTTGAAGACCGTACACAGGTGCCGTGATACTTCACCATGCACTTCTTTCAACACTCTAGGTAAGAACCTATCCGGACCGGGGGACTTGTTTGCCTTTAATTCGATTAATTTTCTCTCAATTTCTTCTCGGGTGAAGACCATTGCCTCCAACTTCTCACTGGGGCTGACACTATCTCCCCTCGCGTAATAAAGGAAGCAAAAAGCGAAATAGTAAAACCTCTGACTCTGCTATTTAATTATTCTTTACACACTGGAACAATACCTGATGATTGGAAGCTCGCTAACGTAACACCAATATTTAAAAAAGGCAGCAAATCTTTACCTAGTAACTATCGCCCTATCAGCCTAACCTCAGTAGTATGCAAAATGTTAGAGACAATCATACGAGATAAACTTACAAATCATTTAGAGGAAAATAACTTACTCAGAGACACTCAACACGGTTTCCGCAATAAACGCTCTTATAAGAATAAAGCAGTAGACATAATTTATCTAGATTTCCAAAAAGCCTTTGACAAAGTTCCCCATAAACGTTTAATAAGTAAATTAAAATCTCACAGAATCCAAGGCGACACCGTAAGATGGATAGAGAACTGGCTAAGAAACCGTAAACAACGTGTGGTAATAAATGGTAAATCATCTAATTGGACTGGCGTTACGAGCGGGGTGCCACAAGGGTCAGTTTTAGGCCCAATCCTTTTCCTAGTTTACATAAACGATATAGATGAAGGTCTCTCATGCATAATATCGAAGTTTGCCGATGACACTAAAATTGCAAATACAGTACTCACTAACGCACAAACTAAAGAAATGCAAGATAATCTCGATAAATTGTCGAATTGGGTGAAAACTTGGCAAATGTCCTTCAATGCAGATAAATGTAAAGTACTCCATATCGGACATCGTAACGTAACTGCAAACTACTCGTTAAATGGTAATCAAATTAAAAGCGTGGATCAAGAGACAGACTTAGGGGTCACAATATCAAGTAACCTAAAACCCAGTCAGCAATGTACGGAAGTAATTAAGAAAGCAAATAAAACTATCGGCTTTATTGGCAGAGCATTCGAGTATAAGTCTAAAGATACAATCCACACTTTGTATAATTCCTTGGTCCGTCCCCTTATGGAATATTGTGTCCAAGCCTGGTGCCCGTACTACCAGAAAGATATAGTAAAATTGGAACGAGTCCAACGTAGAGTTACTAAAATGATACCATGTCTACGAAACAAAACGTATGAAGAGCGGCTAAATAAATTGAATCTATTCCCATTAGCACAACGTAGATTGAGAGGCGACTTAATCCAGGTATTCAAAATAATCAAAGGCATAGACAATATGGACTGCAACAAATATTTCAATATCGATCAATCAAACTACACGAGAGGTAAGGTAGAGGTAATCCAAGAATTTCTTTTTTAACCGAGTCGTCAACTTATGGAATGGGCTTCCCCGTAACGTAATAGAATGTAACACAGTAGATAGCTTCAAACGTCGCCTTGATAAACACCTTGCATCTAATCCCCCGACTTTCGATGTTTACTAATGAATAATTTTTTGCCCATTACAGCCAAATTTCAACTACTTTCTATCTTTCCTATAAAATTA
>JAWZYT010004377.1:0-17500 GCA_034508575.1 Petrolisthes manimaculis
ACCCACCCATCTACCCACCCACCAAACTATCATCCCATCATCCAAGCAACCCACCAACCAATCAACCCATCAACCAACCCACCAACCAATCAACCATCTCACTGACCAACCCATCACCCCACCATCCAACAAACCCACCAGCCAACCCACTCACCTACCCAATGAGAAAGAGAGAGAGAGAGAGAGAACTGAGCAATCAACTGGTATAGCAAAGCTTCTTATCCTTTGCTCTTCCCCCTCTCCCTCCTCACATACATCAAGGCCAAAGAGCTGACACAACTCCACTCCTCTTCTCTAATCAGTATAAGTAAAGGTCATTATTATGGAACCAAGATCGCTGCTTAGTGTTTGAGAATGAAGTGTATTTATATATTTATTCATTATTTTGTATACTTATTTATTTATTTATTTGTATGTATATTTAGTTTGTTTCTTTGCACCACTATATCATGTACAGTTGGGAACATATGAAACCAACACACCAGAAACGGGCCCGCCCCCTCATTCAGCAAAGGGTAGGTAGGATGAGATGTTGTGTGTGTAGAGGCGAAGGAGCCCTACGGTACAAATTTGTTTCGTCGTGAAATGGATATATATTATACAAGAAAATACTAATATAAACACAACTCCCCCAGCGGATAGAGAGAGAGAGAGAGAGAGAGAGAGAGAGAGAGAGAGAGAGAGAGAGAGAGAGAGAGAGAGAGAGAGAGAGAGACAGAGAGAGAGATATAAGAACAAGCAAACACAAAATAGTTGGCAAGAGTAATATTCTGAAGGAGATGCATAACCAAGGATGGATGCAGGATATGCGTATAGGATCCTCTAACTCCATTAAGGTCTTAGTTACAGTACAATTTCACTATATATCCTTCTGGGTTAGGACGAGTATACATTCTGTGAAAACCTGCCAGAGTCGGTGTGGAAATAAAGGAAGAAGTCAGCGATAGTGTTGGTGGTGATGGTGGTAGTGGTAGAATACTTGGTAGTGTTGCGTTAAATGACTTTGCATGTGATCGTATATGAAAATTGGAGGCTTCTGATTCCTCCTGACCATGCCACGAAATTAAGCTCCATTCATATATAGCTGGTGGTGGTGGAGGTGGTGTTGGTGGTGGTATGGATTGTGGTAGTAGTGTTGGTGATGGTGGTAGTAGTAGTGGTGGTGATGGTGTAGATTGGTCGCATGTCACCAGACCATGGATGGGTGAGTCCAACACTCACACACACACAAACACAAACACGCCCCCCCCCCCCATCCATACACATGCACGCACAAGCACTCTCTTTGATGTCGTCGGCAAACTAGAAATTGTCGAAGCTCCGTAAATGTGCCAAAAAATATCATACTCAGTGTCACCAAAACTCGTCAATTTTTCTGGTCCAGTTGGAAGGGGTCAGTTGTCTCCTATTATTCGATGACTATTTTTGGCCCTTCAAAGTAAATAATTAGTCCGTGTGGCTCAGAATGGAACTAGGATGGGTGAGTAGTTTTAATTTGTTGATTTTCATGCCTATACATACACACACATATAGACACACATGCACGCACACACACACATAGACACAAACACAAGCATACATTCACATACAGACACACATACACACTCACACATACACATATAGACACATATTCACACACACACACTCACACGTACACATACAGACACACATACACACATACACATACACATACACACACACACACAAACACACAATTCTCTGTAATGTAATGGTACAATGAGTGGATACAGTTGTGTACACGTATACACTACTATTATAACTATACTGTACAATGTTAAGTAAGCTGTATTTAAATGTATAAAGAAAAAAGAGGATTATATATAAAATACTACATTACAGCTTTATACAATTTTGTCTCGCAGCTCCAAATAAAAATATATATACTTTACTTAATAGTCTTTGTGGTTTTATTGTTTTTTGTTTTTGTTTTTTTGAGTTAGTAAATGGTTCTCTATAAACCCACGTGCTAAGATAACAATACAACACAATAATAATAATAATAATAATTATAATAATAATAACAATAATAATAATAATAATAATAGAGTATATAATAAAGAATATTATAATAATAATAATAATAATAATAATAATAATAATAGAGTATATAATAAAGTATATAAAAATAATAATAATAATAATAATAATAATAATAATAATAATAATAATAGAAGAATGACATACATACAATACCTATAAAAGAAAATATATGATCCTTGGAGTGACATTTTATACAAGTGGCCCACAGAAATGAAATGATGCTTGGAATGAAATACATATACAATACACAACAGAAAGATAATGATGCGGTACTGCCTGTATTTTTAACTGGAGAGAGAGAGAGAGAGAGAGAGAATGACTGTTACCATCCAATATTAACTGGATGGTAGAGTTGAAACATTGTATACCTTGTTGAACTTGAAGGCAGAGATGGAAGGACAAACAGAAGGAGTCCACGTGTTGACATGGAGAAGGAGTCCACGTGTGTCCAGGAGTGTGTGTACGTAACGATATAGAAAAGGCGTGCACATAATGATGAGGAAAAAGTATATACACGTAAGGAGAAGGAGAACAGGAAGAAAAATGTCGTACATATGATAATAAGAAGGAGGACAAGGAGAAGGTATGCACGTAAGGACAAGAAGGACAAAAAGAAGACATGCACGTAAGGACAAGAAGAAAGAGTACCTATACACGTAATCACCCGAAGGAGAGAGAGAGAATTCAGGTGAGGGAACCGAGAATGTAGAGAGGAAATAAGATGTTACACAGCTGGTCATTAGGGGGATTTAACGTGGGTAACATTTCTGGTAAGAATATTCTCCAAGCAACAGCCTCTATGAATATTATGCTATATTTCTTTTAATTGTAAGCTACATTATATATATATATATATATATATATATATATATATATATATATATATATATATATATATATATATATATATATATATATATATATATATATATATATATATATATATATATATATATAATTAATACATTCCTGACTATCTATGAATCTATCCCATTCATAAATCCATTTATAATTATACGGTATCCATTTATTCATTCATCCAGCCTGACTATCTACGAATCTATCTCATCCACACATCCATTTATATATCCTTTCATTCATTCATCCATCCAGCCTGTCATCCAACATATTCACCTCGACGCCATCCCACCCTACCATCTTATTGCAGAAACCCATTACGTTTTGCAGTTGCTGGCTCACAATGCATGCAGGTAAAAAGGAATTGCGAATAAGAGGGAGGGAGGGAGGGAGTGGAATGTGGAGGTAAACTCAGGGAATATATAATGCAGAGAGAGAGAGAGAGAGAGAGAGAGAGAGAGAGAGAGAGAGAGAGAGAGAGAGAGAGAGAGAGAGAGAGAGAGAGAGAGAGAGAGAGAGAGAGAGAGAGAGAGAGAGAGAGAGAGCATCAATAGTGGTGGAAATTTTTGTTATAATTCGTTGATTATGAGCTTTATGCGGCCACAAATTATTATAACTGTACAATTATGCAAAACGTAACGTGATAAAACGTTTTAGTCATTTCATATTCCAGTATGATTAAAGCAACGAACTATGAGAGATAATAATAAATAATTGGCCCATGACACCAGTACTGTACAAAAGGAAAACAAAACGAGTTAAAACATCCATGAAACCATCTCTCTCTCTCTCTCTCTCTCTCTCTCTCTCCTCTCTCTCTCTCTCTCTCTCTCTCTCTCTCTCTCTCTCTCCGTTTGAATGCTGTTTGAAGGGAGCTGTCGAATATGTAACTCCCATCCTACACAATTTACAACTGCATCTCGAATCTTTCTATATTAGGATAGGTTAGGTCAGGTTAGGTTAGGTTAGGTTGATATACACTCCAATACAACCATCATCGGGTGACTTGATTGGGTGTGGCGTTGAATTAGTCCAGGTAAATTGGAATATATATACAAAACACAATATTTATCTACATGTACAGTTGAACACAGGAATGGGTGGTAGAGCCCTGGCAGGTGAAAGATACTTGTCCCATTTGAGTAACCAGTGTCTATTATCAGGTACATTGCTTTTTATTACCATCCTCAATACTGACTTCTGCCCCTGATGTCTCCTATTTGGCACTAAGGAATACACACACACACACACACACACACACACACACACACACACACACACACACACACCATCCTCAATACTGACTTCTGCCCCTGATGTCTCCTATTTGGCACTAAGGAACTTGATATTGGGAGAAATTGACCATATTTCACTTGGGCTGTACCACCCATTCATGTGTCCAACTGTACTGTACATACGTGTGAAATTCGGCACTTAATCAAGGGGAGATATTTTCTTTGGGTGTATTGGAGGGATTCTGATAACTCCAAACTATCCCAGGAAACAAATTTAATCGCCAAATAGGAGATGATTTTATTTTGTTTCGTGTTATAGTTTGGAGGATTCAATAGCCCTTAAATTTACACACACACACACACACACACACACACACACACACACACACACACACCACACACACATCTTATCAAACTGAGTGCGGAACGGTAGCGACTGGTGAATTGTTGTGAGAGAGGAAAGTGTTGCATGTGTGTTTGTGTGTGTGTGTGTAAGCAAATGTAGGATAAAAGCATATAGGTTTAGAGTTAAAACCATGGAGTGCGTGAATGGGAAAATAAAGCCAGAACCTATTTTGTGTGTGTGTGTTTGTAAGTATGTGTGTATGTGTATGTGTATGTGTATGTGTATGTGTATGTGTGTGTGTGTGTGTGTGTGTGTGTGTGTGTGAGTCACATGTGTAAAGTGGAGTACCTCAAGGCTCCGTCCTCGGACCAATATTGTTCCTATTACTCACATCCGACATTGATGGTGAGATTAACATGGCTCGAGTTACTTCCTTTGCTGATGATACACGGGTGTCTGGGAGAGTATTAAATGAGGAAGACATAGCATCACTCCAGCAAGACCTAAATTTGCTATACTGTTGGGCTGATGATAATAACATGTCCTTTAATAGCTGTAAATTTGAACTCATTAGGTATGGACCAGACGAGAAACTCAAAGTAAAGACTGGGTACTTATCCTATGATGGAAGCGACATAAGTGCCAAATCTGAAATAAAAGATCTTGGCGTGATGATGAGTAGCGATGCAACATTCTCCAGTCACATCCAAAATATAGTTCAATCTGCTCGCAAATAAATGGGCTGGATCCTACGAACCTTTGCCACAAGAGAACAAAAGCCAATCACTGAATACTGCTGCCAGCTGTGGGACCCCTGGAAGACTGGTGAACAACAAGCACTTGAAGGCATCCAAGGTACTTTCACCAACAAGATCACTTCCATACAACATTATGACTACTGGGGGAGATTAAAAGCACTTAATCTATATTCTCTTGAGCGGCGTCGGGAAAGGTACATTATCATATATGTGTGGAAGATAATGAATAACATTGTCCCAAACTTAAGCAACAACTCAGCAATAAAAGAGAAGACAAACAAGAGGCGTGGCAAGCTCTGTGAACTAGGCAACTACAATAAGAGAGCCCCGACCAGAGTAGTGACACAACGCATCACGTCCATATCATATCGAGAACCAGCACTCTTCAATGCACTACCAAGATATGTGCATGATAAAGAGTGCTCCTCGGTTGATCAATTCAAGAGGGTTCTGGACAGATTCTTGAAAAGTGTCCCTGATCAGCCCAAGATTCCTCACTACAGCATCAGGGCACTGAGCAACAGCATCCCTGATCAGCTTGCCTTAATGAGGGCAGACGGAAACTTCATGGACAGTCCACCACACGATACCCTTTACCCTGTGCCCTTCACTGGGGAGGGGTGATGGTGGTGGATGACTACTACTGGCGGTAGTGCAACAGCATGCCCGAGGGACCACTATGTCCTCAACTCATCAACAGGATCAACAGGTGTGTGTGTGTGTGTGTGTGTGTGTGTGTGTGTGTGTGTGTGTGTGTGTGTGTGTGTGTAAGCAAATGCAGGATAAAAACATATAGGTATAGAGTTAAAACCATGGAGTGCGTGAATGGGAAAATAAAGTCAGAACCTCTTTTGTGTGTGTGTGTGTGTATGTGTATATGTGTGTGTGTATGTGTGTGTATGTGTATGTGTATGTGTGTGTGTGTATGTGTATATGTGTATGTGTATGTGTATGTGTGTGTGTGTGTGTGTGTGTGTGTGTGTATATGTATGTGTATGTGTGTGTATGTGTATGTGTGTGTGTATGTGTGTGTATGTGTGTGTGTGTGTGTGTTGCAGCAGCTGACATATGAACTGAAGAAGAACGGAACAGATTATAATGAGGTAGGAAATCAAGGAGACATACTGTACGAGAGTGTCTTGGTACAGGGTAATGTTTGAGAGCAGGATATTCCAATGCTGTGAGTGAGAGAAGAATATTGCAATGGTTTGTGTGAGAGAATAATATTGCAATGCTGTGTGTGAGAGAAGAATATTGCAATGGTTTGTGTGAGAGAATAATATTGCAATGCTGTGTGTGAGAGTAGATTATTGCAATGGTTTGTGTGAGAGTAGATTATTGCAATGGTGTGTGTGAGAGTAGAATATTGCAATGCTGTGTGTGCAATGTTGTGTTTAAGAAGAATATTGCAACGTCATGTGTGAGAGTAGAATATTGCAATGCTGTGTGTGTGAGTAAACTATTGCAACGTAATGTGTGAGAGTAAAATATTGCAATGTTGTGTGTGTAAGTAAAATATTGCAATGATGTGTGTGAGAGTAGAATATTGCAATGCTGTTTGTGAGAGTTAAATGCTGCAGTTTCATATGTGAGAGTTAGAATATTGCAACTCAGTGTACATGAGAGATTATATTGTTGCAAGACAGTGTGTGGTATTGGTATGTTGCAGAGGAGTATGGGAGGTGGAGGTTGACTGCGTAAATCTTCCTACAATCCCTGACACACAAACAATATATCTCTCCAATAGGATATATATTTTTTTATCATATTCAACAACTGGCAAACTGTGGTACTACAATTGTACAATACAACGATATATGAAAATCTGTATGTTTTTTTTTTTAATATAATATGAACATCATTGCACGATTGACAATTCCTCTATTAATTGTAGCCTCGAGTGGTATTTAGCAAAATATATGTTTTCACTTATTACTGTCGAACGCAGCAACATTTTTTTAACCAATTTAATTAAGTGGAAAACAAAATATTTTTGCCCGGACGCACATTATTTATCATTTATGTGTGCAAGGGTCAAACATTTTATTCATCCTGTTTTTTTATAAATTATTATCATTCTTTTATTTCAAATGCAAAGGAAGTTAAACATATACTGAACGAGGACAATAATGCATTTACTTTACACACTCATTTCTGACTGACTGACTGACTGTTGCACGAAACTGGCTGACGGGTGAAGGTGCAATCATTTCCCAACTTGAGGCTATATAGGCGGTGCTGAAGACATGGACAAAAGTGTTCATATTTAGTTCACGTGTCAGAATACAAACGAGGAGGAATTAATAATGACCAATAAGCGAACTGCATGCTACACAATTGTCATATCATTATCTTCACATCATACCCATCCTCATGTCATATCAAATTAATCATCATATCAGTTCATGTCATCATCATCATCATTATATTTTTCATCGTATTAAATCATGTCATCATCACCATCATCATAATAATCATCGTATCAAATCTTGTCATTATCATCATATTTATCATCATATCAAACCATGTCATCATCACCATTTTAATTATCATCATATAAAATCATATCATCATAATAATACAGCTTGATATCATACCCATCATCATCATTATTATCATATCACCAACATAATCATCATCATCATTATCAAATCATTCCACTGCAAGATCATCCTGCTTTTCCCAACACACTGTATACTTCTCTCTGTCTCTAATCAGTCACTTCCTTCCAGTCCATCACTCCTCCAAACAAACTTTCTGATCTCGTCGCCACGGGAATTTCTGTCTATACCCTGGCTTCCCCTTCCATTCCCTGGGCTGCCGTCACTCTCTCTGCCTTGCCACCTCTCCATGAATTATCAGTTCTGCACATACCATATTATATAGTGTTGTCTTGCCTCGTTCTATTTACATCTTCTTCCTCTCGGTTCAGTGGTCAATACATATTCTGTTTCGGTCTGCTTTCTAATTCAGGATGTTTTGTTTGTTTTTCCCCTTGTCCCTCAGTATAATTCCCATGCAGAGTTTTTCTTTAAATGTGGTAATATAATGTGTAGGCTGCAGTAATGTTCAGTCGGAGGGGTTTAAATAATTTTGGTTCATTTCGTGTAAACACAAACTTGAACAACATACAAATTATATTGTGATTGTGGATGTGGTATTGGATTATGATTTATTTGTTTTTATTGTTTGTATAAACTGAAGAATTTAAATGATTTTACTTATTTCACCATGCTTGTTTCTAATTTATGCCAGTGTGTGTGCCTCTAAAATACATATCATGTAAAGCCGGCTCCACTGCAGTGTTGTCAGCGTTCCCTTTCCCAGTCGTGAACCACACACTTCGGTCCGAAATACACATCTGAAGCACTCACTAGTGAGAGAGAGATGGATATGGTGGTTGGCAGGCTTGTATGATGAGCGAAACGAATAACAATGAAACAATAATGTATATGTGAGGAATTTTGTGTTCATGCAGATGTAACATAGGCACCAAGTGATTCCTGATGTATTAATTTCCTATATTTCATGGTGTAGAATGTTACATTGTACAGTATTGCTCGATAAATCAGTTGCTGATATACTATTAAGATGATAAATGGAGGATATCCTGATATGGGAAGATTTTTTTTTATTGATTGATTTTTTTTTTTTTTTTTTTCGTCGTCGTCGTCGCCGCCGCCCCGTAGCCGCCGCCGCCGCCGCCGCCCCGTCGCCGCCCCGCCGCCGCCGCCGACGCCGCCCCGCCGCCGTCGCCACTGCCACCGCCGTCGTTTTTTAATAATTAGTGTTTTTTATTTTATTTTTAATAATATATATATATATTTTGATTAATTAATTTTTTTATGTAATAACCTTTTTTTTTCATTTTTTTTATTAAATATTTTATTTGATTTATTAATTTTTTTTCGTCGTCATCGTCGCCGCCGCCGCCGCCCCGCCGCCGCCGCCGCCACCCCGCCGCCGCCGCCGCCGCCACGCCGCCGCCGCCGTCGCCGCCCCACCGCCCCGCCGCCACCGTCGCCGCCATCGCCCCGCCGCCGCCGTCGTTTGTTTAATAATTAGTTTTTTTTATTTATTTTTTAATAATATATATATATATATATTAATATATATCTCGGACCGAAGTGTGTGGTTCACGACTGGGAAAGGGAACGCTGACAACACTGCAGGGGCCCTCGCGTCAGTGGAGCCGGCTGTACATATGTTTTAGAACAGAAAATTATCATCATCCATGCACTATGCAATATGCAAATAGAGGGAATAATCGTGAAAGCGAAGTTAAATGAGTTTATTTTCAATGCTCTTTGTGTTTCTCTAATACAGCAGCTTAATGGAGGGAGAACAATGGCAAGAAGGCAATTACAATATCAGTTATCATTTTTCTTTGAGAAGCTTATAGTGTATCAGTATTATAAACAGATTATATGAGATAAGTATATTTAGCAAGCAGGATATGTAATTCTATACATAATACTTGTATACAATACATGCATACATACATACATCCTCCTATGCATCCATCCTTCCATCCATTCAAATATAAATGTCATTATTTCGTCACTCTATAAGAAAGGACATTGACACTCGCCTCTGCTTCCCAAAAGTTTATAAACAAAAGAAAGAACAATTCAAATTTTGTTTTCAGAGAATAGTGGCAAACAAAAATTCTTGTCCCAAAAACATATTTGAACGAACCTGAAGCTACAGTTGGTTTGAGTTTCAAAGTCTTACTACACAGCGACACCAAATGAAGGAAAAATTCAAAGGTTATGTATATTTTCTTTTTTGTATAATTTATCTCCGGAAACACATGTATATCGTGTATACAATGACGAGGCAGTAACCATCCAGCTGTGAACAGAAATCCCTCTATCCGTAACAAAAAGACTGACAATACAATACAATATATGTAAGGGTACATACGTCCTGTAAAGTACAGTACAGTATACAAATGTTTAAAGTAATGTAATTAATAAGTTAGAAAGGGAAACTCAAACTCCTTCCTTCATCCCTGGTGTTGGTTCCCTTCGACCCACTTATACCTTCCCTTCCCTTCACTCCCTCGACACCGCATTCCCATTCTGGTTATCCCCTCTGATACCTGCTGGGAGAGGGCCATTTATCCCACTCCACACGTCTCTACCGCTCTCAGCTGCACCACCAAACCACTCCACACCACCACACACACATACCACACGTGTTTGAAGTACACTACCACACACCACCACACATTTTATACCACACTACCACACACCACCACACATTTTATACCACACTACCACACAGTTTATACCACACTACCACACATCCATACCACACGTGTTCGCAATACACTACCACATACCACCAAACATTTTATACCACACTACCACACACCACCACACATTTATACCATGCACACTACGACACTCACCTCACGTCCACGCATACCCTGCTACCACACACCACACGGTCAAGAAGCCACACTACCACAACCAACACGACCTGCACCAGCACAGTACCACACACCATACTAACTTCACGTCTCATTACCACATACCGAACGTTCGCATACACACAAACACCATCTCCCCACACCACACTATACCACAAGTTCACACCACATCACCACTCTTCTACACTACCATACACACACACACACACACGACGCTGTAAGGCAACCACGCAACACCACGCACCACACAAACACAAATCAGTAATGCAAACGTTTGAAATTAATGAGGCGTGAGCAATTAGGAACTGTTCTCGTTAATATTCCGTCGCAGTTGCATGTGTATCAACCATGTAATAGTACAGTACAGTAGTAAGTTTATAAAGAGGTCGTGTCCTGTTGTCGCGTCCAGTCACTCATAAAATAGACGCACCTGAGATCGGGAATAATTGATTGAGGATGACGAAAGACCTCCCTTGACCATCTGGACCCGTATGCACAAGAGTAAAGTTCACTCCTAAAGGCCCCATTGATCGTGTATGGAAATTGGAGGCTTCTGAGTCCTCCTGATCATGCCACGAAACAAGCTCCTTTAATGTAGGTGGTGTTTCGTAGCAATGTTTGAAGGACTAATAATTTACCTTCAACTTTCTGACTACATACAATACAGGGTCTCTTAAAGGGTATGTATATTTCTAGTACAGTTTTGTTGGTGGTAAATATTGGAGCAACTCATTCCTCTAAACTAATACAAATAACAACATGCCATTATATTTTATTCACTGGTTCTGTTTCCTGATATACATTGGGTATCTCAAAGTACACTGGTGATACGTAATTTCTGACCAGAGACGAACGGCAGGCAACACACATAGCTCTGCATTCGAACTCAGCCTCTATATGTGTACTGGGTGGGGAAATGAGCAATACCATGCGATTCGAAGCTTTCTGCTCCTCACACTCTGGTCAGAAATAATGTATCACGAGTGTTCTCCAATGTAACAGTACCATAAGTGTAGTATTACTCTCTTAATTAACGTTACCGACTGATGCTGTGCTAAAGGGAAGCTATAGTGACTTATTAGGGAGGCCAAAGATAAATTTAAGAGGGAAGTATAGTGTTGGCAAATCTGGAGCAACTGATTCCTCCAAGCAACAGCTAGAACACCATTATTTTTGTTCATCAGGTCTTGTTTCTTGGCATACTTTGGAGGAATCATGGTGGCACTCCAATGTAACAAAAGCGAATTACCCCCTTATAAAATACTATAAGAGGCTACTGCTTGCCCCATATCGATGCCAAAAGACGAAGATCCTTATTAAAAAGATGTGTGGCAAGTTATATAATATTATCAGCTAACTCCTATTCTCAGATCACGAAGACTAACCACGAAATTTGGTACAGACAGACAGACAGACAGAGACAGATATTTTCAGAAGGTTTTTGTTCGCATGTGCTATTTCTGAGCAGCGAAATAGACTGTTCATAACGGGAGGTGCAAAGAAATAAATGAGACTAATTTTTCATGCCTTACCCTCAATCCTTTCACTTCCCTTCCCTTCCCTTCTCTTCCATTCCCTTTCTACTTGCGTTTGTTTCTCTTTCTTTCCCTTTCCTTGATTTTCCTATTCTTCCCTTCCCTTTTCTTCCATTCCCTTTCTCCTTGCGTTTCTCTTTCTTTCCCTTTCCTTGATTTTCCTATCCATCCCTTCCCTTCCATTTCATTCCCTTTCTCCTTGCGTTTCTCTTTCCTTGATTTTCCTATTCTTCCTTTCCCTTTTCTTCCCTTCCCTTTCTCTTGTATATTTTTTATTCTCCTTTCCATCTCTCCCCTTCTCTTCCTCCATGTTAGGTCGTATTCTCACATCGTCTGCTTTTAGTTTCACCTGCTGCACTGTCACACTTTATCACACTTAAACCTCCCATCCCATTTTCTGCATTACCCCTCTTACCTCTCTCTCTTTCTCTCTCTCTCTCTATCTATATATATCTCTCTCTCTATCTATCTCTCCCCATTCTCTCTACCCTCCCCTTCTTTCTCACCCCCTCAACCCCTCTCTATCTCCACCCCCTCATTCTCTCTACCCTCTCTCACCCCCTCACCTCCTCTCTCTCAGCCTCCTCTCTCTCTCTCTCTCTCTCTCTGACCTTTCCCCCACCTCACCCCATCCTGATGTATCCCCAAATCTCCCCCAATCCATCACAGCAAAATTCCCACTTGCCCACCATTCATTCCCCTCTCGACACCTCACCACGACCAGGGAGGAAAACCTTTCAGAAGTGGACAAATTCGGGTTGGTCTCTGCTGTTGCCTCGAAGTGGATATTTTTTTTTTTTTTTTGTTTTTTTTGTTTTTTTTTTACATTTCGAGGAAGGTGGAAAATATACTTGTGGGGAAAGTAAAGTGACTCGACCAGAAGATGATGAAAGAAGACCACCATCCCATAGGCCTATAGAAAACCCCGTATGTAGAAGGAAGGAGAGTGTGATAGAGAGGGAGGGGAGTAGTATAAGCACCAAGGAGATAGAAGGAAAGGAAAAATGGGGAAGTTGATAAATATGTAATGCTAGTTTTTCTAGGGGGGCTGAAGGGGCGCCAAAATCCTTAATTATGGGGTTAATTCACTTTTGTTACATTGGAGTGCCTTGATTCCTCCAAAGTATGCAGGGAAACAGGACCAGAAAGAGCAAAAATAATGGTGTTCTGTTGATTGGAATAGTTTGGAGGATTCAGTTACAGTACTCCAGATTTATCAACACAGAATTTTCCCCTCATTTAAAGTAAAGCCGACATCACTACAAGCAAACCCAACAATACGGAATATGAGAGAAAATTGATCCATAATGTACACCATGATTCGTTTCTGTTTCTCTCCGTCTGCTCCTTCCCTCTCGTGTTGTTTTTGTTCATGCGTTACATTTTATTTACCGACTGCATGGGCCGTTCTCCAGGCCTAATTAGCAAGAGGTAATAACACAGAGGCAGCCTTCACCCGAGTTTTCTCCCATTTATGCATTAGTCTGTTGTGACCTTTAGCAAGAAAATCATGCCACCAAGGACGAGGGTAATATCTCGGAGCCTCGGACGTAATAGGAACTGTATGTTAAACTAATAATTAGTATATCAAACTTTACACTAATGTAATGTAAAAGAAAAAAGTAATAACCCCCCAAAATCAAATATTCATGAAAAATGTAAAGTTGTGTGTCGTTGTTGTAGTGGGAATCTGATGTTGACATGCGAGGCGGGACAGAGGGATGAAAGGATATATACGAGTAACATCGGGGCACCTGTAATACAAACCACTATGTGTAAACAAATAAGGAAAAGAGGAATGTTATGTGGGAAGGAACAGACGAAGGTGACAGGGAAGAGTAAGAGAAACAAGGAGAGTGTCGAGGAGAAGAAGAAGAAACAAAATAAAGACCAGAAACTAACAAACAAAAAATTAAATAAAAATCGAGACCAGAAACAAACAAACAAACAAAAAATTAAATAAAAATCGAGACTTGAAACAAACAAACAAACAATAAATAAAAAATCGAGACCAGAAAAAAAAAAAAAAAAAAAAAAAAATCAAGACCAGAAACAAACAACATACATACATACATACAAACAAACAAAACAAATACAGATGTTGAAGGAGAGGAGGAATGGCACAGAGCAGAAAGGGATGAAAGACGAGAGAGGGGGCTGTGTAGAGGAGATAAAAGACTCAACAACAACAACAACAGACAGCAAGGTGATCATCCACACTTGGTATTCTTACAAAAAAAAAAAAAAATGTATATTTTCAAAAGGGGGTAATTTTTTGTAGACAAACTAGAGGGATTTTTTTGATTTTCCCCAAATTATGTTACGGAACAGATGACCCCAATATAACTAATAGTGAATCCGTCTGCTCTGAGGTATATGTATAGTTTGGTGGAGTCACTATCCCGCTACTTCCTTACAGCAGGTTCAGGAGAAATAAGGTAAAGGGCCCTGTGATCGTGTATAAAATTGGAGACTTCTGATTCCTCCTGACCAGGCCACGAAACAAGCTCCTTCCCTATAGGTGGTGTTTCGTGGCAATATTTGAAGGACTAATTTTTCTCCAACTTTTAGACTACATCACAGGGTCCTTAAGAGGTCGTAAGGGTTTGGGGTCGTAAGTGTAAAGGGTCGTATATAGAGGATAAAGAGTCGTAAGTGTAAGGGGTCGTAAGGGTAAAGAGCTCTAAGGGTATGGAGTCGTATAACAGGTAGGAAGGCGTCAGGGAAAGGGGTCGTAAGGGTGGTAAGTCGTCAAGGTAGGATGTCGTCAAGGTAGGAAGTTGTCAAGGTAGGAAGTTGTCAGGTAGAAAGTTGTCAGGTATATAGGGTCATAATAAAAGGAGAAGTGGTAAGGATCAGAAGTCCCCCAAAGTTGTAGGGTTGTAAAGTTTGTGGGAGTTGTTAGGTTAATGAGGGTCGAGGGTGTCAGCAAAAAAATGGAGACTAATGATTGCTCCAAACTATGCCATGAAACAGACCGTCCCTATTGAGGCAGTCTGTCCCACGGTACTGTATGGAGGAACCAGTAGTCTTCAATTCATTCCCAGCTTCTTAGCCTCTTAAGTACTAAGTTTTCTAGAGCATCAGGGGAGAAAATGTTTATGTGTGTAGGTGTGTGTGTGTGTGTGTAGGTGTGTGTGTGTGTGTGTGTGTAGGTGTGTGTGTAGGTGTGTGTGTGTGTGTGTGTGTGTGTGTGTGTGTGTGTGTGTGTGTGTGTGTGTGTGTGTGTGTATGTGGGTGGGTAGGTGTGTGTGTGTGTGTGTGAATACGAGTTTGAGTGTATGTGTGAGAGAGAGAGACAGACAGGCAGACAGACAAAAAGACAGACAAACAGACAGACAAACAGACAGAGAGAGAGAGACAGACAGACAGTGTGTATGCGTGTGTGTGTGTATAAAATCCATACACACGAGGGGTAGAGAAAGAGAGGAGTGAGCGCCAAACCAGCCTAAATGGACAACAAGTAAAAGGCAGGCACGTAGACGGACTCCAATTTAATGATGTATTGATGATTCTGATACGGTAAGAGTGGGTGTGAGGGTGTGGGGTAGGGTGAGTGTGGGTGTGAGGGTGTGTGGTAGGGTGAGTGTGGGTGTGAGGGTGTGGGGTAGGCTGAGAGTGGGTGTGAGGGTGTGTGGTAGGGTGAGTGTGGGTGTGAGGGTGTGGGGTAGGGTGAGAGTGAGTGTTAGAGTGTGACATAGGGAGAGAATGAGTGCATACGAGTGTGACAATAGAGTGAGAGTGGATGTGGAGAGGAGCAGAGAGCCAGGGATGAGAGTGATGAGTGTGACGTAGGGTGAGAACGAGAGTATAAGGTTGTGAGGTAGTGTGAGAGTGAGAATGTGATGTAGTAGTGTGAGAGTAGAGGGCCGGGGATAAGGGTGTCAGTAGGGCTTCATGGACTGACTACAAATGAGGAAAGGAAAAGAGAAATAGGCAGGACAGAATAGTTGATGGAAAAGGAATAGATAAATTGAAATAAAGGACAGGGAGGAGGAGGAGAAGGAGGAGGAAGAGAAGGAGGAGGAGAAGGAGGAGGAGGAGGAAGAGAAGGAGGAGAAACAGGAGGAGAAACAGGAGGAAGAGGAGAAGGAGGAGAATGAGGAGGAGGAAGAGAAGGTGAAAGAGGAGGTGTGTAAGTTGGAGAGAAGGATAAATGTGTGAAGTGAGGAAAAATGAGAAGAACAGCAGCAAATTAGATAAAGACAAGGGAAAGAAAATGATGGAAGAAAGAGAAAGGAAAGTGAGTATCAGGAGAAGGAAAGGCGAGAAGGCAAGTGTGTAAAAGTAGAAGGGAAGGAAGGGTCTTAGAGGATAGTAAGATAATAAGGCCACGAAAGATAGTAAAAATGGAGATGGGATGAGAGGGAAGTATATATAAAAGAGGAGTGAAGAAAAAATGGATGGAGACGAAAGTAAATAAAGTAAAAAACAACAACACAACATGAAAGGGACAACAGAAGACAACAGTAAAAGACATAATGAATTTAAGTCCAAAAAAAATACTGAGCCTGAAAGATGAACTGAATAGGGACGAAAAAATAAAATAAAAATAAAAGAGAGTTCGAAGTTAATGAGGTACTAAGAGAGAAAAAAACAGTAACTGGTGCATTAATTAAAGGGTTTTCGTCTGTTTTAGGAGGGATGGAGGTCTGGCTATTCATTCCTCCAAACATGTCCAGGAAACACATCATACGAATAGGAGATCATGTTGTTTGGCATTTTACAGACGGCTACGTAGACTCCAACAGTTGTTCTCCCACGACAAACACCACCCATTAATTAATAGGAGCTTGTGATCGTGGCTTCTGATTCCTCCTGATTGACTATATGCCACGAAACAAGCTCTTTCAATATGGGAGGTGGTGTTTCGTGGCGATGTTTGAAGAACTCGCTAACCTCCAATTTTGTAACTACATCACGGAGTGTCCTAAATTAAAACACAAGAGCACTCTAAAGCGAAACTAATGATAATCCGAAACCATATAGACTCTTATTTACCCCGAAACCATATGGACTCTTATTTCCTCCACCTGTACGTAACCTCTATAGTCCTCAAACCTGCCTATTCAGAATAAATATTAGGTTGTCACTTGCAGAGTCCACCTATCAAATGACTCGTCTGGCAAGTTTTTGAGGCATAGAACCTCTCACAGTCAGCTACCGACCAGAGGGGATATCAAAGTAATTCTCAGGGAGGGAAGGAATGAGGAGAGAAGGTACAACGAGAGAGAAGAGATGATGGTGGTGATGATGATGATAAAGTAGAA
>JAWZYT010004377.1:20000-62500 GCA_034508575.1 Petrolisthes manimaculis
GCAATACATCCAAAACATATAATATTAAAACGAGTAGTATCGGATCTCATCAATCAATGTTACCGCATCCCATGTCAGAGTCCTGATGAATGGTAGGAACATGAGCTCACGAGAGGGATAACATGACACACACACACACACACACACACACACACACACACACTGTACGCACGCACACACACACACACACACATACTGTTCACACACACACAGAGACGAGTAAAGTCAGCCGTGTGGAAGGAGATTAAAATATGGTTCCACTAAAGGTTGAAATACTCGCTGACAGAAAAACCAACCAAGTCTAAAGCACTGGGTTCATTGCACTCTGGCGCTTCTCCGTGTTCTCTGATAAATATATGTTGGAATTCTCGCTGTTGGCACCTAGTCTAACATAGGGTGGCCTGGGGAATACAGCCCATGACATTATTCCACGCTCCACTAACCCCCTGGGAATAGATATACAGACGACGTATATACTTTTACCAAGAATAATATTATTTTCACTCACTTTACTCTGTCCTATGTAGTTTATTGCATAGATGATGGAAAAGGGACACATCTGATTGATACAAGTCGACCCCCTGGCCTCCTGGAATGAGGAGTTCGACACCAACACGTCAAACCACTCTATATGTAGACTGTTGTTCTATAGGCGACTATAACTATGTAAATCGACCCCATTGAGTGAGAATTCAGACACTAGCAAGTCAAACTGCTGTATATGTAACCTAGCTTGTTGTTCTATAGACGATGATAACTCTGTAAGTCGACCCCATTGAGTGAGAATTCCGACACCAGTAAGTCAAACCGCTCTATGTAGCCTGTTGTTCTATTGACGACAAATGTCCTGTACATACACATCCGATTGGTAAAGGTCGACCCCCTGCATGGCCTATATTGAATGGAGTTCAATAACTTTTACTGTGGAAATTTATAGTGAGAATGAATGGATGGGTTGTTTTACCTTAACGTCTTTTACTTTGCAAACTTAAGTTCAAGCAGTGGTAAAAGTACAGATTCTTAACCTTTTCCTTTTGAGTATATATAAAAAAAATAAACTGAAACGCCAATTAGAGGAAGGGACCTGGGATGTAAAAAATGACAATGTTTTCATGTTGCCGTGATAAAACTGGGTCACAGGCTGCACCGTGAAGTGTTTTAAATAGTTCAATTAAAAGCAGGTAATGTGCTGTAGTTCCCCATTTGCGACATCAGAGAGTTTGTGTTAGTTCTCTTCATGTGACGAGAGGTAGCAATCACGCAGTTAATGGGATACATGGAAAAATAAACTCTCCCCCTCTCTCTCTCTCCTTCCCTCTCCTTCTAGACCTCTCCCTCTCCCTCCCTCCCTCCCTCCCTCCCCCTCTCTCTCTCTCTCCCTCCCGTCCCCCCCCCCCTTCCCTCCCCCCTCTCTCCATCCCCCCCCCCTCTCTCTCTCTCTCAAAATATTTACACCAGTTACAAGCAGATCATGGACCCCCACAAAAAATGATAAAACTCGGCGGCCAATACACTGGGTTATCCTTCTGTATCAACCCCTGCACCGATGAACGTGAGCTCATGACACCCAGAGAGCATCATAAAGTGTAGGGAAAAAATATACGTCGAGTTTAGAGCCGTGGCCTGCCTGGTACGTTAGTTAATATTATTGTTATTGTTGTTATCATTATTGTTATTAGTGTTATTGTTATTATTATTATTATTATTAGTGTTATTGTTATTATTATTATTATTACTATTATTATTATTATTATTATTATAGTTATTATTATTATTATTATTACATTTCTGCTGTTATTGTGATTATCAGTCAGTATTGGCCAGACAATAACGAAAATGATCATAAAACGTATATGGATTAGATGATGACAGAAATGGAAAGACGGATGTAAATGTAAATAAGACAATAAATGATCAAGGGAAATACAAGATGACAAACAGAAAGATATAGAACAGTCAAAGAGATAAGAGACGTATAGAAAAGTCATCATGTAAATGGAACAAAGCAAAAGAAATATATCTGTTCGAAGAGTAAAGATAAAAGGGAGAGAAAGTAAAGATCAGATCACTATGAAATGTTGAAGAGAGAGAGAGAGAGAAAGAGAGAGAGAGAGAGAGAGAGAAACACAAGGCGGTGGAAAGAGGATAAATCAATAGAAAGAGAGGATAGAGAGGAAGCTGAAGACGGCAAAAGGATAGACGAGGAGGGAAAAGGAGAGGAGAGGTAAGTTACGAAGACGAATGAGCATGATAAGGAAAAAGAGAATAGATGGTCAGAGGATAGATGAGGGGAAGTGAGGAGGAGGAGGAGGAGGAGGAGGAGGAGGAGGAGGAAAAGGAGGAGGAAAAGGAGGAGGAGGAGGAGGAAAAGGAGGAGGAGGAGGAGGAGGAGGCGGAGGAGGAAAAGGAGGAGGAGGAGGAGGAGGTGGAGGAGGCTACTGATTCCTCCATCCATCCAGCCAACCTTTTCCATGAGACAGACGAGTAGACAATGAGGGGATTTTTTTATTCTGTTTTGTGAATTTGTTTGCAGTTTGCTGGAGACATCGAATTTAATTGATCACAACACATTACTTCCCTCCACAAAAAACTCGTTGTGATTTTTGTAATATTAAATCGTCTCTTTTTTTTTTTTTTTTTTTTTTTACTTGATCTTTAGATAATCATTGTCAAAACGAGAAATATTCCATTCTTACATTCAAGCATATTTTCCCTTCAAAAGTCACTCAATGTAAAGTATGCTCCCTAAACAAAATAACGAACACGGTATTCACGCTATGTTTATTTATTTATTTATTTATTTATTTATTTATTTATCATTTCTTGTCGCTTGGCGTTAACTGAAAATTTACTTAAATTAAAAATAAATAGGATTAGAAGTCAGCCGTTTTCATTTTTTTTTTTTTCATGAACTCCTGTGAAGTGAGAAATAGAGAAGTGAAAGAAAGTGAGGAGGAAAAAGTTTGGAAATATAAAAATAGAGATGGCAGGTAGGTAGGAAGCAGAGTAAAAACAATATATATATAACAAGAGAGAGAGAGTGAGAGAGAGAGAGAGAGAGAGAGAGAGAATGGAATGAGACAGGGGAGATGGGAGGGAGATATGAGGAGAGAGAGTTAGGAGGGGAAACTAAAGGGAAGATAAGTGCGTAGTTAATGATATATAGAAAATGAATAATAGATTTTGATTAGATGAGAAAATGAAAATGAAGCTAGGAAGACATTAAAGTACAAGAAGAGAGAAAGGGAAGGAAGAGAGAAAGGGAAGGAAGAGAGAAAGGGAAGGAAGAGAGAAAGGGAAGGAAGAGAGAAAGGGAAGGAAGAGAGAAAGGGAAGGAAGAGAGAAAGGGAAGGAAGAGAGAAAGTGAAGGAAGAGAGAAAGGGAAGGAGGAGAGAAAGGGAAGGAAGAGAGAAAGGGAAGGAAGAGAGAAAAGGAAGGAAGAGAGAAAGGGAAGGAAGAGAGAAAGGAAAGGAAGAGAGAAAGTGAAGGAAGAGAGAAAGGGAAGGAAGAGAGAAAGGGAAGGAAGAGAGAAAGGGAAGGAAGAGAGAAAGGGAAGGAAGAGAGAAAGGGAAGGAAGAGAGAAAGGGAAGGAAGAGAGAAAGGGAAGGAAGAGAGAAAGGGAAGGAAAACATTAAATTACAAAATAAAAGAGAAAGGTAAGGAGAAAACAGAAGATGAACTGGAACAACGGATGAGAGAAGGTGTGGAGTGACAGACAAACGGAGGGCAGGGAAGTGAAGAGGAGAGGAGGTGAGTGAGTGAGTGAGGAAGGGATTAAAGTCTCCAGGAAAGAGGTCTGTAGGAGCTTGAAGAAAAACTTTTGAGTAGGAAGAACACGACCGGAGCCCTGGAAAGCAGAGACTGAAGAGGAGGATACAAGTTCAAGAGGATGATTTGATTTGAGGATGAGAGGAGGTTTTTCTAAGCCTGAGCAACACGGTATACGATGAGGAAAAAGGAGATAGAGAAGTGGGACAACACACACCAGGAAATTAGAAGGAAAGGAGAGACAGTTGAAAAAATAATAGAATTGGGGTGACTGAGGCAGAAGGGGTGTCAAAATTCTTAAAGTATAAGCACCACTGAAATAGTATCAGAAACAAGATATATGATTTTGAAGTCCATACGTAACTGACCATTCGTTTATTATGTCCAATTTCTCGCCTGATTTTTTTTTCTGCCACTCTTCAGTCAGTCACATCGTCACTCGGTGTACGTGAATTGACAAAACGTAACAGCCTTCATGACGATGGTTTGGGTGATAAAGGTTGAATTTTAGTGGGTTGAATTCGCGATGATGTAATTTATGACGCCTTACTACATTATTATTCAATCGTAATTTCAATATCACCGGGAATCTTTATAATGTATAGCCTATCTCTCACCTGATTTTTAAATTCAACTGAACAATAGTTGGTTGACATAGAAAACAGAAGTCGTGAATGAATGGTCAGAGATAATAGCTTTGATTCCCCTCTTACGTTCTCGACTCTAATAGTGATAACAGGGGATTTAAGCCGTGAGGATGTGTACAGAATAATTACCAGCACTGTGCATGGATCAAATAGAATATAACGTTAGTGCTTTAGTGCTTATATATCACCACATATTCTAGGCCTGTTGCTGAAAAGAAATAACCACTTGTGAGATGTAGAGAGAAGGAAAAGAGAGAGAAGTAGAGGGAGAACAAGAGAGAGAGAGAGAGAGAGAGAGAGAGAGAAGGAGAGAGAGAAGGAGAGAGAGAAGGAGAGAGAGAAGTAGAGGGAGAACGAGAAAGAGAGAGAAAGAGAGAGAGAAAAAGAGAAAAAGAAAGGGAAATAAACTAAAAATATCTATTCTTCCTATCACACAGTACAGTCAAAATCACTAATAGGTAATACAGCTCTGGTTGAAGCTTAAAACAGGCCAATTCACCAACGAAATAATTCTAATGGAGATCTTACTGTGCATTTCTTTACTGTAGGTGAAAATCTGACAGCTTCCCTCTGTTCGTTAGCGGGGAAACTTTCTAATTAAACAGGTTAAACAACATCATGATAGTTACTACAAGCGACTTTTCACTATCCAAATCAATAACGTCATATTATAAAAACGTGAAAAAAAAAAACATTAGACAGACATTTTTCTATTTGAGTTATCGACATGTGTATTGCAACTTGTGTCTATGACTGTACACACGCACATGCAGTGGGCCTCGTGAGAATTGATTATAGCAGCCCTTGTACTTCATTAGCAAATTTGGGTATTTTCCTTTCTCTGACAATTTAGTTAGCGACAGCAAAAATCGGCACAGAAAACTTTCTATCTAATCACAAGCTCTCTCGCTCTCCTGCAGTACCTATGTGTACGTGTGTGTGTGTGTGTGTGTGTGTGTGTGTGTGTGTGTGTGTGTGTGCTCTTTTGTGTTTGTTTATCAGTAACTGTGTGTGTGTGTGTGTGTCATTTTATGTTTTTGTATTTGTATGTGTATGAGTTCGTGTGTGTATATGTGTGTGTTTGCACGTGTATGGGTTATTTTTCTTTTTGTTTATGGAAATGTGTAGACGAGACAGATAATCCCTGCACATTCACAACCATTACCTTGAAAGTGGGTTGTTGATGGTGTATCCGGACAGACAGGCAATAATATAACCAACCATCCCATCCCATCAATCACAGTCAGTCCTCATGAACACGGGTGAAGCCATTTACCACCAAACACTGAAAAATAACAACTTAGATAAATAACAAAATAAACAAAATAAATAAACAAAAAACATAATAACTTAGATAAAAAAAATAAAAAATAAAAATAACTTAGATCAATAACAAAATAAACAAAACAAATAAACAAAAAACATAAATAACTTAGATAAATAACAAAATAAACAAAAAACATAGATAACTTAGATAAATTACAAAATAAACAAAATAAATAAACAAAAAACATAAATAACTTAGATAAATAAGGAAATAAACAAAACACATAAATAACTTAGATGAATAACAAAATAAACAAAATAAATAAACAAAAAAACATAAATAACTTGGATAAATAAAATAGATAAATAAAGCAGATGAATAGAAAATGAAATAAATTTGTAATATATGAATAATACAGATGAATACATATTAAATAAATGAATAAGACAGATACATACAACATTAAAATACAAATTAAATTAATTAATAAACTATAATTAATTCAGATAAATATATATTAAATAACTGAATAAAACAGAAAGATCTGGATAAATGAATGAATGAGACAGATAAATGCAAATTAAATTATAATAAAAATTAAATTAAAAAAATATAAGATTAATATAATTTTGTTAGCAGTGAAGCTGAATAAATTACTGGAATGAGAAAATAAGAAGGAAGTAGAAAAAAAGGAATTAAGAAAAGAAGAGAAGGAGGAGAAGAAAATAGTAAAGGACGAGGAAGAAAGGAAGAAAGAGAATAATGCAGTAAAGGCGAAGAAAAAGGAGGAGGAAGGAAAACAGAGACACAGGAAAGCGTAAAGGATGAAGAAGAGAAAACAAAAATGTAAGATAAAAAAAGAAGGGAATGCGGAAATGAACAATAACATTAGGGTAAAGAAGAAGAAAAAAAAAAGAGGAGAAAGAGGATTAGGCGAGGAAGGAAATGAAAACAAAGGAGGTGGTGCATGGAAGAGAAGGATTTGGAGATTGTGGTGGTGGTGGTGTTGTTGTTGTTGTTGTTTTTATTGTTGCTGTTGTTGTTGTTGGTGGTGGTGGTGGTAGTAATGTTGATGTTGGTGTTGGTGTTTTTTTTTTTTTTTTTTTTTTTTTGTGGTTGTTATTGTTATTGTTGTTGGTGGTGGTGTCGGTGGTGTTGATGTTTTTATTGTTATTGTTGTTGTTGTTGGTGGTGGTGGTGTTGATTCTGTTGTTGTTGTAGTTGACAAAAGTAGTAGTAGGGGTGATGAGGTTTAGAGTACTGAGGCAAGGATTTACTTTATGGTGGACACTAACAAAGACTGCACCAAAATGAAAAGTGAAGAGTAATGTGATTTCGTGTGTGTGTGTGTGTGTGTGTGAGAGAGAGAGAGAGAGAGAGAGAGAGAGAGAGAGAGAGAGTTACAAGGAGTTACAAGGAAAAGAAGTACCCTAGAAGACCTTACGATCCATACAAAGAGGGTACCTGTGGGTTTAGTTGTGCAAGTATGTGACCGTCCTTGAATGGGTCATGTGAAACCATCAAGGAACACTCACGCAACGGCTTAAACACCTAGACGGTGATTTAAGACTTTGTCTAATCTGGACTTGAACTGATCCACAGAGTTGCTGTTGACTACAACAGCAGGAAGCGCGTTCCAAGTACCACAGATGCTGTACGTAAAGAATTTACCACACCGATCACGGTTGTATCGCTTCAGTTCAAGTTTGTAGCCATGATTCCTGGTTGTTCCCTCACTGAGTTGGAAAATGTCCCTGTAGTCTACATTGTCAAAGCCTCGTAGTATTTTAAACACTTCGATAAGCTGACCACGCAGTCTCCGAGTTTCCAAAGAGAACAGGTTGAGTTCTACCAACCGATCTTCATAGCTCTTGTGTCTAAGGGAGGGTATAAGTTTGGTTGCCCTGGCTTGCACTCGTTCCAATCTCGCGATATCCTTTCGGTAAGAGGGACTCCAAAATTGGACTGCATACTCCAGGTGCGGTCGGACAAGGGAATTGTACAGACAAAGTACTATCTCCTTGTTCCGGTATCCAAACTGTCGCTTTTTGTACCCTAACATCCTTTGGGCTTTCTTCTCTGCCTCAATACACTGCTTTGAGAACTTGAGGTCGCTAGTGATAGTTACACCCAAGTCTTTCTCAGTATCAGTGCTTACGAGAGCATTGCCCTTAAGGGTATACTCTGTTCGGGGGTTTCTGTGGCCTATATGCATTACTTTGCATTTGTTCACGTTAAATGGCATTTGCCACGTGTCAGACCACTCCCCGATCTTCCTAAGATCTTCTTGTAAGCGGGTAGTATTTCCTTCTTTCGCGACATTCATACCAAGCTTAGTATCATCGGCGAATTTGGAAATCTTGGCAACCATGTCACCATCCATATCATTAACATAAATGATAAACAGTAGTGGTCCCAGAACAGAACCTTGGGGAACACCGCTAGTAACGGGAACCCACTCTGAAGCCTGTCCATTCACTACTACCCGCTGCCGTCTGTCACTTAGCCAGTTCTCTATCCAATTTGCCACAAAGAGAGAGAAAGAAAGAGAGAGAGAGAAAGAAAGAGAGAGAGAAGATTAATGTGCTTCCATGAGAGAGAATTATTTGAGCATTAAAGACCACATAACCTGGTGTGTTGTGTGTGTCTGTGTTGTGTCTGTGTGTGTTGTGTGAGTGTCTGTGTTGTGTGTGTCTGTGTTGTGTGTGTCTGTGTTGTGTGTGTTGTGTGTGTGTGTGCCTGTGTTGTGTCTGTGTTGTGTGTGTCTGTGTTGTGTGTGTTTTGTGTGCTTGTGTTGTGTGTGTGTCTGTGTTGTGGGGAAAATCGTGGTCTTTTCCAATTTCTTTCCATCCGCCTCACCTTGGCAAAGTATACAATTCCTCACGCCTCAGGTCACGTCCTTATCCCTTCCTTCCCACAACTTTCCTTACTCTCTCCATTCCAGCTGACCCACCCCTCCCCAGGCAATAAGAAAACACGCACACACACACACATACACACTTACACTTACTTTAACAATTACACATATATACATACACACACACATATATACATACATACATACACACACACACACACACACTATATTATGTTCTCTTATTTTTTCCTGGTATCAAATTTATAATATACAAGTATTTATCTTAGTCCAGTTGACGTCTTCATTTTGTTTTTATATCAAATTTTCCGGAGGTTAATTTGATATAACAAATAGGAAACTGGACTGAGATTACACTATTTTTAATGACATTTTCCTTTATTTTGCTTCCAGTTCATTTTACTCATTCCTCTAAGCACCACTTTATATTATGAATTGAGTATTGATAATGATCCATTAAATAATATTATTCTCGTTTATTTGAATACATTTCCAAGGTTTTTCTTTCTTGACTCACCTTCGTAACCTTCTTTATATTCTTGTTTATTTTCTGCATTTTCCTTCCCTTCTTCCAACTCACCTTCTTTTCCAAGCACAAGGCACAAATAATATGTCTTGCCTGGAGTTTCATTAAAGTGGCCGTAAGAGTCGCGATGCATCACAGTGACTAACGAAGGTGTCAACGCCAACACCATACTTATATCAAGGAAATAACCAACAACAACAACAACAACAACAGCAACAACAACAACAACAGCAACAACAACAACAACAACAAAAACAAGACCAGGGGAATTGTTTGCTTTCGTTTTTTCACAAAAGCGATAACGAGAGTGACATAGGTAAAGGTGAGACACAGACTACAAATGAGGTAATATTTTGAGTATTATAAGGTGGGACTTAAGACTATCAATGAGGCAAAGGCGAGACTCAGACTACAAATGAGGTAGTATATTAAGTATTATATGAGGTAAAAGGCAGTTAATTAATGGACAAGGACAGCATGGGGTGTACTGTATAGGTGTGTCAAGAAATATAGACGTCCTCAGTGGGTCGAATACTTAGTACATAGAGTAATCCTGCTTCATCTGATTACTACTCCCATCCATGCTTGTAGATTACATTAGGGTAGATTATTTATTGATGCAGTCAGGCACAATGTCATTAAGTTAGGGAAGGGAAGGGAAGGGAGGATCTGGTACCCATACATTCTCTTACACTGAACACTAAATTATCATAATTATACACACCGAGCGCAACAGTTAAAAGGAGGATATAGTTTTGACATTTTTGGAGATCATGATTCCTCCAAACTATTTCCAGCAACAGGCCACCATTATTTTTGTTAATCTGGTCCTGTTTCCTGGCATACTTTGAAGGAATCAAGGCACTCCAATGTATCAAAAATATACTCTCCCTTTAAGAGGTAGGTGCATGTGGTTGAGTTTCTGCGACATAAGCCTTACTAAGAACCCTGACCATTCCAAAGTTATGATACCATTTTCAAGGGCCTAATAGGAGCTGTGGATGTGTACAAGAAATATATAAATAGGTAGACACTTCATTTTTTATTGTTAGAGAGGTCAATAAAAATTAAAATCACAAATGGTCATCAAACTTGCAAACCAAATTTCCCATTGGTGATGAATTTAAGCCCTCCCTTAGGCCTTAGAGGAACTATATTAAAAAGTAATCGACGTAAAATGCTACCGTATATGTTTATGCATTTATAACACGTAAACCTTACTAAAACTAGGACAATTGTTACTCTATAATGTATATAAAAGCAGATAAAGGCAGTGTCGTTCTTCCAGTTCATTCTCTTTCTCTCCTTTTCTCTATTACCCTAATGTTGCACTTCATGTATAGAATGTAACATTGATGAGCTTCCTTCCCTCCGGCGTCATGAATAGACTTGACGAGAGCTATTAACTCCTCGCATTGTCCTACATTCTCTCTCTCTCTCTCTCTCTCTCTCTCTCTCTCTCTCTCTCTCTCTCTCTCTCCAGGGGTGAAGGAATAGGTGAATAAATAGAGATGTTTGACCGTCTAGTTGGCTGTCTAGTTGGCTGTCTAATTGGCTGGATGTCTCATGTATGTATGTCTGCCCATTTGTTTATTTTGATCACTTTTGTATACACCATTATAGTGATTATTATAAATGTGAAAGTTTTTCTTCATTAAATACACACATTCGTAGATGATCATGATGCTGTCTCCCTCCTCTTCATTCACCCAGCTGTCCTGTACCTATGTATGTATGTATCTATATATGTATGTATGTATGTATGTATGTATGTATGTATGTATGTATGTATGTATGTATGTATGTATGTATGTATCTATGTATGTATGGATCTATGTATGTATGTATGTATGTATCTATGTATCTATGTATCTATGTATGTATGTATGTATGTATGTATGTATGTATGTATGTATGTATCTGTTTGTTTATCTGTCAAATGAAAATGCCCGTGTCTATTTCAGCGGTTTGCCTTCCTCTCCGATATTCTAGTTTTTTATATGTCTGGTTTGGTCAGCTTTTATTTGTCTGGTTGTATCGATGGGATTTTATCTATCTATTTCCCTGTCTGTCTGTCTGTGTCTATCTGTCTGTGTCTGTCTGTTTGTGTCTGTTTGATTGTTAGTTTGACTGTGTGTCTGTCTGTGTGTTTGTGTGTTTGTATGTCTATGTCTGTGTCTGTTTGTCTGTTTGTCTGTTTGTCTATGTCTGTGTTTCCGTGGGGTCATTATGATAACAATTTTGGTGTTCGAAATTGAAGACTTTGGAGTTAAAAGTGGTCGCTGATGATTAAAGTCACTACTGAAACATATTTCTTTTAACCACTAGGCTAGTTCTAGGTAGGTGTAAAATCTACCCCAATACTATATGCAACTTCCCTGAAAGTTTGGTGACTATATTTGATTTGGTGTAGGAGGAGTTAGGTTAAGACATTTTCCAAAATCTGAGACACAAAATCACCAGACCAAAAAGCTTTCCAAAATCAGGGGCAAGAAAAATGTCTGAATATTTAGAAGACTCGCTTCTCTCGTGCCAGGAGTATTTCATTAAGCATTATTACTTTGTATATCGGTCACTTGCAAACTATCGTCACTGATATTAGAATACTTAGCTAGGTTGAGGATGTATAAAAAATGATAAACCATATTTGCATGTATTGAAGTAGATAGGTATTTCAGGACAATATCTGTTTAAATTAGTAGATGGAAAGTAGTTCCCCATACCATAAAATGTCATATGTCACGATTCTAGTAATCATCTCAAAAGGAATCTTGCTTGAATGATCGTCAGATTGTAGAAAACAGACACATAACCCTCCACCCTTCTCACTTATTAGTCTAATAGTTCACAAAGTCATGAAACAGAGTCCAATCCATTAGACTTAGTCACCTGTAATCTACCTGTAAATATCAAAGAATAGAAGAGAACTGAAGACTTTAATCTTCTACCCTGGTAACCAAACTAAGAAGATACCGTATACTGAAACCCTTACGTGAACAGACACACGCTATCAGTAACACACAAAACTTCTCGGAACAACTCTACACAGTCTGCCGTGGGAAGTTAGATTGTAATTACCTACAACAACAATCTGTAATTAAAACTTCTAAATCCTATTACGTTTAGTGGCAACAACAATAATCCCACTAAACTGTAATCTATCTATCTGTCTGTTAGTGTCTATCTATCTATCGATCTGTTTGTGTCTGTCTGTCTGTGGCTGCGGCAAATTCTTTACTGACACAGAATTGTTACTCGGAATTCAAACATGCGAGCAGGAACGTGATGCATTTTCTTTTGCATTGACTGATACGAACCAACCAACACCAAACCAGTGGATGCAGGACATTACGTAAACATGAACATCAAAGAACCCAACACGTGACATGAATAACCCCATATGTCGCTTTTGTTAAGCCTAAGCCAGTAATGATAATGGAGATGCGAGAACGGAATTCCAGCAATGTTTACGTACCATTAAACAGGTGTTGTCGCTGCCAGAGTGGTCTAATATTCAGGCTCACAGTTGATTACTTGGGTCTGTTATTTAGCTACATATAGGTTGCAAGAATTAGGAGATTGGTATAATACACTCACACACACATTCTGTATCCGCGCACACACGCGCACACACACACACACACACACACACACAAACACACACACACACACATAAGTTAAAATATACAATGGTGTACGTATGTACAGTACATGCAAACCCACACACCCTTTATCCATTATTCAAGTTTACTTTTACATGCATATTTTGAGTCCAAGTTATAGTGAAAATGTTGTGGATTATCTCCATTTTAATATCCAGTAGGGGAGTATTGCCTGTAGTGATGTGGACAATATTTTAAGAATATGGGCGCCCCCTCGGCCCAGCCACTTTCTTTCAGTTCTTCAACTGTCCCTCTTTTTTTTCTTTTTTTTTCTGCTTGCCGTCTCACCTCTCTATCACCTTCTTCTGGCTCTATATGACCTCGCTGTTGCGGGGCCTTATATTAATCAATCAATCAAGTCATCTCAGTACGTCAACATAATTTGTGTATAAAATGAATGAGACTGATTATTGTATTGAAAAAAATAACTTAATACCAGATAACAAATGATAAATGGTTCCGGGGTTCATACATCTATTTCTTCATCCGAGGGTCTGTGTAGAAGGATGACAGGTTGATGGATGCGTTGATTGCCTGGTATTGTTGTTGGCTGATGGAGGTGGACAACTCTGGACCTTCTTTCGGGGTTTGTAAGAAAGTCATTCTGCCCTTGAACACTGATCTTGGACGCCATCCTTTCGTCTGTGTCATGTTGCCTCACAGGCGTGGAGCAGTGAGGGGTATCATGTTGTTGATTATTCGGAGAACTAGTACTATGTTCATTTACAGAGCTATGGCATTGAGGGGTCTCTTGATGTGAGGTTATCAATTGGTGTGTGATGTTTGTATGGCTTCGGTTGGCTGGCTGTTGCTCGGTGAAGCTTAACAACATATTAGCCTGATTACTCACCCTTCCAAGTCCACGTGGCCCATCTATCTCATCCGTATACTCGTCCCTCTGGTTCAATGTATCCCCCTGGCTGAATGGATGTTGTTGATGTGGTGGACCCTGTTTACTTGATGAGTGTTGTCCTGGTGGAGTCTTGATATAGCCTGGGGAGGATCTGGTCGCCTCACTGACCCTGTTGTTATTACTGGTATGATCTGAGGTATCCTTGTTGTTGTTGTTGCTGTGATTTGTGGTGTTACCTTTAGATACAACTCCACCCGACGTGCTGCTTCCACTACCTCTGCTACTGCTGCTGCTACTACCCCTGCCATCCTTACCCCTGCTGTCGTGATCTCTGCTGTTGTTGCTTCTGCCATCACTATACCTACTGCCACTACCCTTACGACTACTACTACTATTACTACCACTCCTACTGCTACTACCCTTGTCATCACTACATCTGGGGCCTTTAACTCTACTACCGTTATTATCCCAACTACCACCACCACAACTACCACCACCACCACTATTACCACCACTACCACTACCTATGCTTCCACTGACCCCGGTAGCCAAGGCAACAGTAGAAACAGTCGTAGCAGTAGCCTCCACCTCATCTTCCTCCCGGTATCCCCCACACTCAATGATGGTGCTCTGAGTACTGGTGCTGGAGATGCTGTCTTCTCTTAGTCGATGAGCACCTCCTACCCGATTGTTTCTTGCTGAGCCCCACCCTGGCATATGTCTATTGCTGTTGTTGGCTGCTGATCTGCCGCGATTGGTAGAGGGTCGGTGACGGAACTGCTGGTTATGGTAGTGCCAGTAGGTGTAGGAGCCCAGAACCATCATCTCCAGTAGGTAGATAGAATTTTCCACGGCTGAAAGAGACAACACAAAACTAGTTATTGTTCTATAAAATTAATGTATTTGACAAATTGATAAAAAATTACATAATGTTAATCACAAACTAAACTCATTTGCATTCTTTTATTTCATAGATATTCAGCACCTCAGTCATCAAAGTATATTTATATCAATTATGAAAGCTTTTTAGCAAGAGTTTATCCATTCCAAAGTACGTTAGTCAGCATTTTCATTTCCCATCTTGGTGGATTCGGATCAGAGCCTGATTGCTTCTCGGGACTGGTATGTTGGGATGGTTTTCACTGATTGGTTGTCTGAATGGCTGAGTAAAACAGATAATACGCTGATAAACTTTCCTCCATCATCTTGGCAAATGAAACTTCACCCGTTCTCGTACTGTTTATATGAACACGACACGAGTGGGGTAAAGGAGGAAGGGCTTGTCCTACAGGTTTGGAAAGAATGAACACGATCGATGACTACAAACAATGCCATAATATAGCTGCATCACACACACACACACACACACACATAGACACTCACACACACACATAGACATACACACACACACACTCATACACAGTTACAGTCACTCACACACACACACACACACACACACACACACACACACACACACTAATGCCCTAAGTACACACCCGACCCTCTATCAAATATTCCCTCCGAGAAAACTCACCAATTTTATTTATTTTTTCACCATTTCTCACCGCCACCATCATCATTTCTCACCGCCACCATCATCATTTCTCACCATCACCACCATCATCATTTCTCACCACCACCATCATCATCATCATCACAATCACTCATTTTTATTATCAACATCTCTTTCATATTCATTATCTCTCCCTGTTTTCATTATCCCTTCCTATAGTTTCATTATTTCTCACTGTCACCACATTCTTAAATCCTTCCTTCTTCCATTCCTTCCACGAAATATCAAATGAAATAAGAGTTAAACTTTCCCTGGCTACTCAATAAACTCTCCCTATAGACATCACACTTTTTTCTTTCCAAACCTTATTTCATGCAAGTTTCAGACGCTATCTATCCCCAATCCTTTCTCCAATAAATAATGTCCCACTTTTTTTCCCAATCTTTTAATGGTTCCCCAATCCATCCCACACAGTGATCCTTTCCCAAGCTGTATACACTTTTTATTTCCCAATCTTTTCCCAATCTTCTTTCTTGCCTTCATATAATTATACACCTTCCCCATATTAATGCTTCCCCAAAACCATCCATCCATCCCACAGATCCTTTCCCAAGCTTAACTTATATTTCCCAATCTTCTTCCTTGCCCATAATGCTTTCCCAAATCCATCCATCCATCCATCCATCCCACAGATCTTTTCCCCCATGCAGGCCCCACACACACACACACATACACAAACACACACACACACACACACACACACACACACACACACACACACTCACTCTGCTTGTAGATTTGAGGTGAAAGATATGGAGGGATGCAGGGGAAGGCGTCGTAGTTGCCCATTATGTCAAACACCATCCCTTGCATCTTGGTGACGAGGACCAGAGTCTTCATCGAAAAGGATTTGGCCTGTAGGGGTAACGAGACGACGAGAGGTTGAGAAGAGGCTGGAGGAGATGATGAGAGATGAGGGAGACTGGTTAAGATGTTGAGATGATGAGAGATGAGGGAGACTGGATGAGAGATGAGGGAGACTGGATGAGAGATGAGGGAGACTGGATGAGAGATGAGGGAGACTGGATGAGAGATGAGGGAGACTGGTTAAGATGATGAGACAACGAGAGATGAGGGAGACTGGATGAGATGAGGGAGACTGGATGAGAGATGATGGAGACTGGATGAGATGTGGGAGACTGGATGAGATGATGAGACGACGAGAGATGAGGGAGACTGCCTGGATGAATGAAGAACGGGTGTAACGATGAGATGATGAGAGGCGAGATGTATAAATGATGAGGTGAAGAGAGGTGAGGGAGGCTGGATGAAGAACAGATGTAACGATGAGGTGGAGTGAGGTTGGATAAAGAACAAGTGTAAACGAAGAGGTAAAGAGAGAGAGTCGAAATGAAGGAAGGTGAGACAGGCTGGATGGGGGTACTGAAGGGGGGAGGGGGAGGGGGGAGAAGGGGGAGGGTGAAGGAGGGAGAAGGGTGTGGGGATGGTGGAGCAGGAGGAGGAAGTGGTGGAGGAATAGAAAAGGGACGTGAGGAAACTGTAGACGAGGAACTGAGGGAGGTGGAGAAGATAGAGAAGAAAAGTAGAGGGAGGATGGAGGAGGAGAGGAATATTGAATAAGAGGGTAGAGAGGAAGAAGTAGTACAAGGGGAGAGAAGGAAGAAGAGACACAAAAGGAGGAGGAGGAGGAGGAGAAAGAAGAGGAGGAGGAGGAGAAAGAAGAGGAGGAGGAGGAGAAAGAAGAGGAGGAGGAGAAAGAAGAGGAGGAGAAGGGGAGAGAAGACAGACTCGAGGGATATGAGGAAAGAGAGAGAGAGAGTGAGAAACAAACAGCAATCATATTACTCGTATAATCTTCTCTCAACATCTTCATCCTCACTTACTATATCTTCAGAGATAATCTTTTCCCTCCCTTGTATACCCTTGATCACAAAGAGGAAAATGATCTGGGCTACCAACATGAAAGCAGAACCGAGAGAAGAGGGATTGGAGGAAGGGGAGGGGAGGCTGAGGAGAGAGGAGTTGGAGGAAAGGGGGACTGAGGAGAGAGAAGTTGGAGGAAGGGGGAAGGGGGAGTGAGGAGAGAGGAGTTGGAGGAAGGGGGCCTGAAAGCGGGGGAAAAAGGTGTGGAAGTGGGTTAGAAGGAAAGGGGAGTAGTTAGAGAGTGATATAAGGGGAGGCATTGGAGGAGGAGGAAGATAGGGAAAGTAATGGGAAGAGATGGAAAAAGGAATAGAGAAAATAGAGAACGTGAAAAGAGAGAGAGGGAGAAAGAGAGAGGATTTTTAAAATTTCATTTATATCGCCATGTGTTCTACGATTTTCTAGAAAAAACATGTTAAGCATTTTTAATATTATTTCATATGTCAAATTACGAGGATGAGGAGGAAGAGGAAGAGGAAGAGGAAGAGGAAGAGGAAGAGGAAGAGGAAGAGGAAGAGGAAGAGGAAGAGGAAGAGGAAGAGGAAGAGGAAGAGGAAGAGGAAGAGGAAGAGGAAGGAGAGTAGCAAGAACAGGATGCAGAGCTAGGAAAAATTACATATTTATATTCGACAACTTCCACTGTGTGTTGGATTACAAATTAAGAAATGGATACGCCAAGAAAATTCCTAAAAACAACAAGAGCACCAATACAACACGAAGAGGGAAATGATTAATTAAAAACCGAAAAAAAGCTACGAAGAGAAAAAAGCTACGAAGATAAAAAATGTAACTCCTGACATTTTGAAGTGAAGGATAGTAGTTAGTACAGAAAAATGGTGATGAGTGAGTGAGTGAGTGAAAGAATGAATGAAAGCGTGAGATGGTGAGTGAGATAAAAGTACACTCGCAATCCAAAATTTATATCCAGGTCTTGTTGAAGTTTCGAATCATTTGACATACTAGTGAACCAGTATTACAACGCTTATTCTGTTTCATATTTGCTTGAGTTCGCTTAATTAATACTCGAAGCAAGCCTGGATACATATTTTATTGTGTCCTGGACCGGTATTCACAAAACATCTTAGAATTTGGACTTGTTCGTGTGTTTGCATTTCTGACCTAACCATATTGCTTCAAGTTCATTTCGAAGCAGTAAATGTTGGTCGAACTTTCAAGGCTATAGGTTGCTTGCGATTCATCTTGCCAGGGAATCGGGACACAACTTCTGACCGCGAGTGTACATCCAGACAAAAACAAAACAAAGAGAAAGAGAGAAACGATGTGAGAGACAAGGGAAAAGAAAGAAAGACAGGGAAAAAGGAAGCCAAAACATGAAGGAAAATAATAAGGTGAGTGAATATCCTATAATAATCCTACACGTGTGCCTCTAAAGAAAGACAAGCAAGGCGAATTCTCCTTTAAGGGGATGGTATACTTTTGATAGACTGAAGCGCCATCATTCCTCCAAAGTATGCCAGAAAACAGACCCAGATGAAGAAAAATAATGGTATCCTGTTGCCTGGAATAGCTTGGAGGAATCCTTTGCTCCAGATTTACCAACAGTGTCCTTCATCCTTTAAAGGGAGAGTATACTTTTGACAGATTGGAGTGCCTTGATTCCTCCAAAGTATGCCAGGAAACAGACCCAGATGAAGAAAAATAATGGTATGCTGTTGCCTGGAATAGTTTGGAGGAATCATAATCTCCAAAAATGTCAAAACTATACCTTTCCCTCAAGGGACCCTGTGATCGTTTATGGGACCTGATGGTGACTTTTGATTCCTCCTGACTATCCCACGAACCAAGCTCAATTAAGGTGATTTTTTTTTTTTTTTTTTTTTTTTTTTTTTATATATATATATATATTGGAGTTCCTCGATTCCTCAAAAAAAAAGTATGCCATGAAACAGGTCAAATAGTTGAACACACATAATGGTGCTCTGTCTGTCGCTGGGAATATATGTTTGGAGGATTCAGATGCTCCAAATTTACCAACACAAAAATCCTCCCTTAATGTATAAGTCGAGTTTTCGTGTCAATGTTTGGAGGACTCACAAACCTTCAATTATCTTATACTTAACTGTCCTGTCTAATTATACCTTGCAACTGTCCTGTCTAATTATACCTTGCAACTGTCCTGTCTAATTATACCTTGCAACTGTCCTGTCTAATTATACCTTGCAACTGTCCTGTCTAATTATACCTTGCACCTGTCCTGCCTAATTATACCTTGCAACTGTACCTGCCTAATTATACCTTGCAACTGTCCTGTCTAATTATACCTTGCAACTGTCCTGCCTAATTATACCTTGCAACTGTCCTGCCTAATTATACCTTGCAACTGTCCTGTCTAATTATACCTTGCAACTGTCCTGCCTAATTATACCTTGCAACTGTCCTGCCTAATTATACCTTGCAACTGTACCTGCCTAATTATACCTTGCAACTGTCCTGCATAATTTTACCGTGTAGCTGTAGTGTTCAAGGTGCCCTTTGGAGACATACGTAAGGAGGGAGAGGGCGTACGCTCCACTCATGAAGGAGGCCATGTTGAAGATGTACAGGTAGAATGAGGCATCCTTCCAACTCACCTGTATAAACAAAAAAATGGGGTTAAGAGGGTGTAGTGGTTATGGGTGGGTTGTAGTGGTTGTTGGGGGATTGTACTGGTTATGGAGGGGGTGTAGTGGTTATGGGGGGATTGTAGTGGTTGTCGGGGGTTGTAGTAGTGGTTATGGGGTGTGCAGAGTTTAAGGGGTATAGTCAGAATGGGAGAAGGAGGAGAAGAGTGACAATGAAACTGGGAGAGAGAGAAAGAGATAATCAGACAGACAAAAAGAGAGACAGACAGAAAGAGACAGCCAAAAGAGACAAAAAGAATGACAGACAAACAAAGAGAGGGGAAGGAAAGCAAGAACCAATAACAAAAGCAAGAGCCAATAACAAAAGCAAGATACATTAACCAAAGTAAGAGACATTAATCCAAGCGTCACACAGAGTAGAAAAAGCCCGAGTTAAAGTCAGAGTCACCATTATAAGGAGGGTCAACATGAATATAATATTAGACAAACACTTGAGGTAAACACTGTGTAACTAAACTTCCTCCAGCCAACCACTCAGATAACCACTCAGTCTGTCAGCTAGCCAACACACTCATTCCTCAGGCCTGCCAACCAGTCAACAACTCAGCCAGTCAACAACTCAGCCAGCCAGCCAGCCAGCCAGTCAACAACTCAGCCAGCCAGCCAGCCAGCCAGTCAACAACTCAGCCAGCCAACCATCCAGCCACTCAACACACACGTTCCTCACACTAACAGCTTGGACTGGGGGATAATAATCAATGGTTTACTTGACCCACTTCAGACTAGATTAATTCATACTCTTGCCTCTGTCGAGTCCTTCCTTCCTCTCTCCCTTCCTTCCTTCCTTCCTTCTCACTCCGTCTCGCCTTCTTCCTCTCAATCAGTCTCACCTTCTCCTCCTTTCTCCTCTCACTGTTTCAACCTTTCATTTCTTCTTTCAATGTCTCGCCATTTCTTCTCCTACTGTCACAGTCTTTCTTTTATTAGTCTCTCTCCATCCTCGGCCTCACTCTTACTTCTCTGTCCTCTACCTCCTCATCATTATCCATCTCTCTCTCTCTCACTCTCTCTCTCTGTATATTATATATATATATATATATATATATATATATATATATATATATATATATATATATATATATATATATATATATATATATATATATATATATATATATATATATATTACACTCACTGTCATTAATTCTCCATGCAACACTCACTGCCACTCACACACATCCATTTTACATTTTTATCTTCTCAAACACAATCACCGGTCGTTTTTCACTCCGACTTTACCTCTCTCGACTCTGTTGTCTCGTTTTATTCAGATGTGTAACAACTGATACAAACAAAAGAATACTAGATAATTATTACAGAACAATTCATATTTAATATAATCCCGAGCGGAACGAGCGAGCAAAGCTGGTCTTTTTAATTTTCAGCCCATTTTTTCTTGCCCCTGATATTGGAAAGCTTTTTGGCCTGGTGGTCAACCTCACTTCTTGTGTCTCAGATTGTGTAAAACGTCCGAACCTAACTCCTCCTAGAGACCTTGACCATACCAGATATCATCAACAAATTAATCAATGAAAGAAAGAAGAATCAAATTGTAATTTCATTCAATAAAGAAACCTAACAAGATGATTAAAAGGAAAATATTCCCGTAGTGACTTGAATTATCAGCGACGACTTTCAACTCCACTCGACCTTCCAAGATCTTTTGTATAACACCTTTTGTATACCTCATTTGTATTATCAATTGTCGAGAGATCAGATTATATTACTCATAACCACATTAACTCGGCATTACCCTACTTAATAATATGCAGGTGAACGGAGACGCTTATATGAAACTTTTCCAACCAATAAACGCTTTAGGTATTCCAGGACAACAATTATTATTCTAAGGATTTCGCCACCGTAACAATCTCAGCGGAAAACACGTGTTGCCTCCTCTTGTTTAATCACTTTGCTTTTATAAACTGCCTCTAGCACACGTCCGCACGCACACACGCACGCGCACACACACTCACTCAAACTTACATACACACTCACACATACTAACTAACTCATGCACACACGCACGCACACACACACACACACTCACACTCAAACTTACATACACACTCACACATACTAACTAACTCATGCACACACACACACCCGCTCACTCTCTCCTATTCTCTCTCACACACATACACACACAAATACACACACACACACACCACTCACATACACCCACACTCCCTCACACAAACACGCATTCTTTGTTTTATAATGTGATCAGCATAATAATGACAACTTACACTGCCGATGGTAATGTTGTTTGCCGAGAGGAGGACGAGGACGAGAAAGTGGTAGAGGGCTTGAGTGAAGGGCAACTGATCCGACAACATCACCACCAGCCTGATTGAGAACCTGCATGAAGGAGATAATATAGATAAACAAACCTCATTATTATATTAGGTGAAGAGATTGATGAGGGGGTTTGGGGGGAGAGAGGATGGATGAAGTCATTAGCATATCAATCCTAATCTGATCCGACTTATAGTATACATAATTGTTGATATAATTATAATTTATGTATGTATGCTATCTTTTCTTCACAGACAAGCATGCACACACCTCACAGACAAGCACGCACACACATACAAACACACACACAAATACACACACACACACACACACAAACACACACACAAATACACACACACACAAATACACACACACACATACACACATAAAGCAGGAACACACACACAAACACACAATACTTTCAGAGGCGAGCGATAAGGACTGACGTGTATAAAACTGGATGGTGCAACTGACAGCCTTCAGTCCCCACAACCCACATCAAAACACACAAACGAACAAACAAACAAACAGGGTGCGTCACAAACAGAAAACGAGTGGAGCGTATTCAAGATGTTGGAAGGAGCCGCATCATTCATATATATTTTTCTTTATATATTTTACAGGCTTTGTATTTCTTCCACGGGGGCATATCCTTTCATGCCTGGAAAAACTCACTCAGTATTGGAAACAGAATATTGTATAATATATATATATATATGATTTGGGAAGAGGAATTTCAGTATGGCTGGATTGGAAACTGAATGGGTCTTTCTTGTTTAAGGGGAGATTCTCGTTTTAGTACATTGGAAGGCTACTGGTTCTTCCAAACTATGTCAGGAAACAGAACAGACGACTTCAATGTTACTAATATAATAGGGGATCTGTTTCGTGGCCCAGTTTGGAGGAATCACAGACCTTCCAATTCACCAACAATAGAATCTCCTCTTGATTTAGGAATGGACTCCAATCCAAGGTCGGTATTCAAGAACATCATTAATATGGTGAGCCCGACGGTAGTGTATCGTGACTAGAGGGCCCTCGCATTGTACACCCGAGCACGTAAATTCGCGACCACGTATCTAGATGGTTATGCCATTTGATCTGGTAATATTTATTTAGGGAGGAATCAGAGTAGGTGGAACATAGTATAGAGCGACATGATACAATGACGCCTTCCCCAAACAGTGTTACCAGCTCAGATGGCATAAACATTTGTGGACGTGGTCGCGAATTTACCAACTCGAGTGTGCCAGTACCACGCTATCGTCAACACCATGCATGCACGGATATTCTTGCCTACGGACCTTGGTAAACGCAATGACCAGACCCCAAGCACAGACCTCTGAGAAAAGCAAATGCATGTGATGGTGAAATAAATGAAGAGAGAATACTGTAGCTGTGCAATATTCAGTGACATGATACGTACGTTGAATTGTAGCCTGAAAGGGGTACAGAAAATATATCACACTTTTGGAAGGCAATTTTCTAGATTAAAGCAAAAGTTTAAAAGTGTGCCTCCCCTGACGTAAAAACAGATAGGAGAAAAACATATACTGGGTTAAAGAGGAAGATAAAATGTATGTAAGTGTTTTTGGTGGATTAACAACTGAAGTAGCAGAAGTGAAGTGAAGTGAGATGAAGGTAAACAAGACGAAGGATTGGAAGTGTTGCAGCACCAGACATCACTACATCATTTTATTACCACTACCCATGCTACCACCACCACAGTACCACTACCCATGCTACCACCACCACAGTACCACTACCCATGCTACCACCACCACTACTAATACTACCACTACCCATGCTACCACCACCACCACAGTACCACTACCCATACTACTACTATCCCTGCTACCACCACCACTACATACCTACACACATATATTACCACTACCCTTGCCACCTTAATGAACTAACTACATATACCACTACCACCTCCACCACTACAAAAATATAATCCCACTACCCCAGCTGACTTTTGAATATGTAGGCAACCTGTATGTCGTGTTGCAATCAAATCAACGTTATAAATCCCGAGGCGATGGAAGTAATTGTCAACACCACACCTACGAGTTTTCTGGCATAAACCTCCCTCTCTCTTCGTCCTCCTCCTTCCACCTGAGTTGTGAAATATTACTGACTAGTGAGTAAGTGAGTGAGGGACTCTTATTGACTGTGAGTGAGTTAGTGGGTGAGTGAGTGAGTGAGTGAGTGAGTGAGTGCCTGAGTGCCTCTTATTGACTGTAGGGCGATGGAAAATTAAATAATGTTAGAATATGTTGGACACGATAACTCCGCCCCTGAAGGAAAGTCAGATGAATAAGCAATTAATTCTGAAAGCATAAATATCAATTCACTGGAAATACGATAAGCCGTCCAGTGTAAAAAAATATATAGCAAATAGAAACCAGAGAAAAAGGCTTAAAATTGGCTTGGCTATTTGCTGAAGAGATTACCGATACTCACGTAAAATGAAATAAAATACGCAGTGTTCCTTTCGCACTGTGACTGGGAGATGCGAGTGTCGATCCTTAATTAATTCAATCTTGTATAAAAGCATCGGGAACATTAAGTGTGTAATTTGTCGTAAGATTGGAAATATATTAAGATTTACGGAGGCAATTGCTATTCGTAATATTTTTCTTTTTTTATCATATATATATATTGGTTCATGCTCAAATACACATTCAGGCCATTACCAGCCTTTACATATCATAATATTATAACTGACATTAACACACGACACGATGATAATGATTAATAGTTGATTAATTAATTGCTTGATTTTATTTTTTTATGTTTGTTTTGCGCATGAAGCCGAGCACTGAGGCTACGAGGTCATTCACCGCTAGTCAACGAAACAAATACTCTAAAAGTAATGAAAATAATTCCTTGAGCCTCGAGACAACTTTTTTTTTTTTTTTTTTTTTTTTTTTATATGATCCAACACTGGACATAGGCTTAATCAAGCCGGTTATCGTGGCCCAGGTCAATTGATGTTCACACACACGCACGTCACGACTTCCGAACCGGTACCCAGCCACAGAGAGAGGGAAGTGAGGGTGATTCCCAAATACTGCAGCTGTTATAGTACCAGCGAGGGTGTTTTACGACGTTCGGTCGCCTTATAGTTAGTGCCTGATACTCAAATCGGAAGAGTCTTGTTTCCTTGTTTACTATGGATGAATCAAAGGCGCTCTAATGCACCCCAAGTAAATAAACCCTTAAGGGACCATGTTGTTTTTGCTCTCCCTTCCCATAATGTAAACCTCTCTGTTCTTCCTCACCTCACTCCCTCCCTCTAATCTCTCTCTCTGTCTCTTTGTGCGTGTGTTCCCTCCCTCCCTCCCCATCCTCTCTGTTCTTCTCTCTCACAGTTTCCTTCCACTCCCATCCCCTCTCTCTCTCTCATAATATTATATACTATATAATAATAATAATGAATAAATAATACTCTCTACGATGGGAATTTCTCCTCTGTCGTAAAATGACAATCAGCCTACAGTATGGATACAATAAATACATTACTCGTCAAACTACGAAAATGAATGTGTGTCTGTGTACCTTCCCTTGCAGCTAATGATAGAATGAAGGAACCTATGTTCCTTCTTATTTAATATATTCATATACTTACATCAACAAAGAAAGGATGTTACCTTATGCTATATTTCAATAAAAAATACCGTTATACCGCATACCTTATACTTATACTTATATATATATATATATATCATATTGTGTGTGTGTGTGTGTGTGTGTGTGTGTGTGTGTGATACAGTTTATTCTCTCTCTCTCTCTCCCTGGAGGGATTAATTTTTCTAATGTCACTTGCGTTCTACATGTATCCAAGACTATAGAGACAGGAAATGGAAGCTTCTTTTCGCCAGTTTATATGGAATTGACTATAGTCAGAAAATTGGAAGCTTCTGATTCCTCCTGACAATGCCACGAAACACACTCCTTTTTCCCAGTTGGTGGTGTTTCGCGAAGATATTTAAAGGACTCATTTACCTCCAATTTTCATACTATACGTCACAGGGTCCCTTAAGGCACGTGTGTTGAAATATGCCAGTGAGTGTTCCCCTTCCATTCCCCTGCCCACCTCTCACCTCCTTCCCCTACCCACCTCTCCACCCCCTTCCCCTGCCCACCTCTCCTCCCCCCCTTCCCCCACTCCTCCCCCCCATTCCCCTACTCCTCTCCTCCCCTTCCCCCACTCCTATCCCCCCCGTCCCCCCTCCTCTCTCCCTACCCCCTCGGTATGAAGTGAGGGATAATCTCTTGTATATTTCAACAACACTTGACTCGGTCGCTCGTCACCCTTTCGAGTTATTTACACACAGAGGGAAAACACTGTTGGTAGAGGCTAGAAATAAACTCGTGACGGAAAACTGGAGGGCAAAATAATGACTCCTCCAAACTGTGTCACAAACCCCAACACACACACACACACACACACACACAAAAAAAAAAAAAAAAAAAAAAAAAGCAGGGAAAATGAAAATGAAATGAGAAACACACACAGGGAAAATGAAAATGACATGAGAAACACACAAATGAAATTAGAAAAAAAAAAAAAAAATGAAAACACACACACGCAAAAAAAAAAAAAAAATCCTGGACTTCACCACCTACTCGTCCTTGCTGCTGTTGAGAGTATGAGTGTAAGCCTGGAAACACTGAAACGGACCACCAGACTCCTGTGAAAAAAAAAAAAAGGAAATCCGGGGTGAAGGGAGTGTCAGTCAAGCTCGCCTCATTCCCCAGTAAACACGAGATTTGTGGCAATGTAAACTAGGGTGATAATATCCACTTGGTACTACTATACTATTTTAGTATTTTAGTATTTTTTTATACTATTATTGCCCACAAGAATTCGTACATACGCTTGTTGTTCCCGAGAATTTACAGCATAAGAGAAAGTGTAAGACTACGTAACTGCAATACAATTTAATTTTTTCTCGCAAATCAGCCAATCATTTGGTAGACCATTCATTGCAGTACTTCCAGAATATATTACTTCTCTTTTTACCTACCCTCTTAGAAAACACACGCGTATATCCACCAGGCAGGCTTGTTTCGAATAGCCTGACCGAGTATTAATATTGAGCTACCTAAAGCAAATATGAAACAGGATATGATTCGAAACTTCAACCCACAAGACCACGGTCTGGATACGCATTTCGAAATTTCAACAAGACCTGGAGACGCATTTCGAAATTTCAACAAGACCTGGATACACATTTTGGGTTGCTATAGTGTACAGTAAATACACGGGAAGCTCCACTGGAAAGGTCACACACACCACCACCAAGCAGCCAAGCAAGTTAACAAAGAGAGAATGTGGACTGCCATCACATTTTCACGTTCTTTTATTTTTTTTTTCTCTTCTCTGTTCTTTCACTCCTTTCAGTCTCGGTCCAGGAAATGGCAGGAAAAACGGACGAGGAGCAAAAAGCAATGAATAGAAAGAAAACCAAAGAAAAAGTAAAAATATAAAAAAGGAGGGGAAGGGGAGAAATTAGATAAAGAGGAGGAGGAGGACGTGGACGAAAAGAAGAGGGAGAAGGGAAAAGACAAGAAAGGAATAGAGGAATATAGAAGAATAGGGGAAAATAGATAAAATAGAAAGGAGAATAATTCGAGTAAATGGGAGTAGGAGGGGGAAAGTGTAAAAAGAGGAGAGGGAAATATAGTAAGAAGGAAATAGAACAGGCAGGCAGTATGGAAGAGGGATGGAGTAAAGAGAAGGAGAGAAAAGGAAAGAAGTGAAAGGACGTGGAATAAGGGAGAGAGGAGGAGGAGGAGACGGGAAAGAAGGTGGAGGAGGGAAAGAAAAAGGAAGAGGAAAAAGGTGGGAGGGAAAGAAAGAGGAGGAGGGAGAATAGAAGAAAAAGGTGGGAGGGAAAGAAAGAGGAGGGACAGAAAGAGGAGGGAAAGAAGTGAAAGAAGATGGAAAAAGGGGAAGGAGGAGGAAGAGAAAGGGAAGAAGGAGGAGGAAGAGAAAGAAAAGAAGGAGGAGGAAGCGAAAAAGGATGAAGAGAAAGAGAAGGAGGAGGAAGAGAAAGAAAAGGAGGAGGAAGAGAAGAAGGAGCAGGAAGAGAAGGAGGAGGAGGAAGAGAAGGGGGAAAAAGGGAAGAAGGAGAAGGAAGAGAAGAAGGAGGAGGAAGAGAAGGAGAAGAATGGAAAAAATTGAGAGGAGAAGAATGGAAAGAATCGAGAGGAGACGAAATGGAAAGATGAGGAAGTGGAAAGATGAGGAAGTGGAAAGATGAGGAAGTGGAAAGATGAGGAAGTGGAAAGATGAGGAAGTGGAAAGATGAGGAAGTGGAAAGATGAGGAAGTGGAAAGATGAGGAAGTGGAAAGATGAGGAAGTGGAAAGATGAGGAAGTGGAAAGATGAGGAAGTGGAAAGATGAAGTGGAAAGATGAAGTGGAAAGATGAGGAAGTGGAAAGATGAGGAAGTGGAAAGATGAGGAAGTGGAAAGATGAGGAAGTGGAAAGATGAGGAAGTGGTGGGCGAGCAGACTGAAGACAGTGATGTGAAGATGGGATAGGAGAATTTTGAGCCACCAGGGGAAAGACATATGAGGTGGGGATGCATTGGCCAGGAAAGAGAGAGCAGATAAGAAAAATGACGAGGAGAGAAAGATGGAGAGAGAGAAAGATGGAGAGAGAGAAAGATGGAGAGAGAGAAAGAAGAGAGAGAGAAAGATGGAAAGAGGCAGAAAGAGAAATAGACAGACAGACAGACAGACAGACAGACAGACAGACAGACAGACAGACAGACAGACAGACAGACAGACAGACAGACAGACAGACAGACAGACAGACAGACAGACAGACAGACAGACAGACAGACAGACAGACAGACAGGCAGACAGGCAGGCAGACAGACAGACAGACAGACAGACAGACAGACAGACAGACAGACAGACAGACAGACAGACAGACAGACAGACAGACAGACAGACAGACAGACAGACAGACAGACAGACAGACAGACAGACAGACAGACACAGACCTTTCCAATTCACCATGCAACGAATGAAAGAGTCTGCCATCCATTAATAAACTCTCTGATTAATCACTGCATTTACAAAAAAAAAAAAAAAAAAAAAAAAAAAATACACTTCCAAACACCTCCGGTCAAACTGCCGAGTAAATTAATTAGAAGTCAGCCAGCCAGGATGACACTATGATTAAAGGAGTGAATCAACACGAAAGGAGTTTGTTTGTATGAGAAGGAGGAGCAGGAAGAGGGAGAGAAGACGTGGAGATAAACGAGGAGGGAACGAAGAGAAAGGAAATGGAGGAGGAGGAGGAGGGAGGAGGGAAAAGAAGTTAAAGGAGATGGAGTTAGGATGTAGAAGAGGAGGAGGAGGAGGGTAACAAGAGACAGAAGATAGAGGAAGGAGGAGGAGGATAGGGATATAGAAGTGAATGATGGAAGAAAAGGGAAAGAACAGATAGAAGACTGAGGAGGAAGAGGAGGAGGAAGAGGAGGAGGAAGAGGAGGAGGAAGAGGAGAAGGAAGAGGAAGAGGAGAAGGAAGAGGAAGAGGAGAAGGAAGAGGAAGAGGAGGAGGAAGAGGAGGAGGAAGAGGAGGAGGAAGAGGAGGAGGAAGAGGAGGAGGAAGAGGAGGAGGAAGAGGAGGAGGATTGATTTATTGATTGATTAATTTTAGGCGTCGCAACATCGAGTTCATATGGCGCCCGAAGATAAAAATGATTGAGAGGTGGAATAGTATAAGCACAAAAGGTAACTAACAGATGAAAAGAAAAAGGACAATTGGAGAAATAAAAATCCCCTTTTAGTCTCCTTTTACGACATGCAGGGAGATTGAGGAAGATGAAAAGAAGAGTAAGGAGATGGAATAAAAAAAATAGAGAAACTACTGTATACTCACTTGGACACAGGCAGGGAGGGAAGGAGGGAAGGAGGAGGATAGAAAGAAGAGAAAGGTGATGGAATATAAAGAGAAACTACTTTATACTCACTTGGACACAGGCGGGGAGGGAAGACACACACAGCAGCAACAAGAGGGACCAACTTGTAGGTTAAAACGACTCTCAGCCATGGTTTGTAACATCACCTCCTCACCTCCAAACATAAGCAACGTCAGGTCTGTGAAGTGACTGATTCCAACCGACATGTATCTAGAGAAGGAAGAGAAGGATTTGTGTTGATGGTGGTGGTGGTGAATAAGTCAGACCTTTATGTATCTGTAGGATGAGGAGGAAGGGAAGGATGGTGTTGGTGGTGGTGGTGGTGGTGAATCAGTCAGACCTTAATGTAAAGAAGTTCATGCCTCTTTTGGTGCTATAAAAAATAAACATTTAACTTGATACAATGGTTAATTAAGGAACAATACCATTTGACAGATTAACAATTATTGTCCACCTGAGTGTGTGGTGTGTTGAAGAGTTGGATATACACATATACTTTACCATTATATATATAATTACCATTGCACAAAATATGTATGATGTTTATTACATATATTTATATCATGCATAATACATAATATACATAATTATATATGCATGTATACGCAGATATACGTGTTATATATAGCTATTTAATGACAATTCGTTAACATGATTATCAATCCTACTACTTAAATAATTTTGATAATTAATATGTTATAATATCATATTGCAAAAGAAGAGCAAGTAATTAAATTCTATAATCACATTGAATGTCACTGTGCCTCTTTTGTATGTGTATCAGTGTATGAGTGTGTGTATGAGTGTGTGTATGAGTGTGTGTATGTGGGTGTGTATGTGGGTGTGTATGTGGGTGTGTATGAGTGGGTGTATGAGTGGGTGTATGAGTGTGTGTATGAGTGTGTGTATGTATGTGTGTGTGCATGTAAGCATATATGTGCACAGTCCAAGTGTTGTAGATGCGTCCGGACTTCATAAAAAGTTATCGTTGTAAGCATTTCGTGTTTACAGTTGGTAGACAAACATAAAAGGACAATTTAATGGCGCTGAATACAAATAAAATGTTTGCCACTTTGAATGTGTATAAATGTGTAACACGCAAGTGGAATTCAGAACTTCTGATCTGATTCTTTCAGAGAGTTAATGCACATAATCAAAATTACATTGATTTTTTATTAGCACACATACTTTAATGATATATACTGTATATACTGCACATTTGGGAATCTTAGTTATGGGGAAAACTAAGGAAAAATAGAAACCTTTCTCTTCACTTTCCAAGATCAAGACCAGAAAATTAAGAGTGGCAGACAATTATTGGGATTCAGTCCTCAAAAATGCTTTCAAAAGTTTGTCTGCCCACTTTTAACACGAAATGCCTACAACTATATATCTAAAACAGAAATATAAACATCTGGACTTAACTATATCTAGGTTAGTTCAGATATCTGGATACAAACTTTGGATCGCAACAGTACATAAGTGAGCTGTATTTATGTGATTGTCTACTTTTTCTAAGTGGCTGTATAACTAAACTGTGTGTGTGTGTGTGTGTGTCTATGTCTGTGTCTGTGTCTGTGTCTGTGTCTGTGTCTGTGTCTGTGTCTGTGTCTGTGTCTGTGTGTCTGTGTCTGTGTGTGACAAGATATACACAAGTTGAAATGTTTTCCCTTACGTAATTTTGACGGCGGTGCAAATGTCATTGGCTCGAGGCACCAAGAGAGACAACACACTGAGGGCTGCCATCAACTGTCAGACACAAACACACCCATTAGTAAGTCATAGTCTCATACATACATACACACACACATACACACATTAGTAAGTCACACTCTCATACATACATACATACACACACACACACACACACACATACACACACACACACTCATTAGTAAGTCACACTCTCATACACACACATGGGAACTAGTCGTGTGCATGAAAATTTATACAGGGAAACATTTGTCATATATAACAAAGTCTGACTCACACACACACACACACACACACACTTCACAGTTTGTACTTGTATTCGAGTGCATTAATGATTCACATACGTTGGAAAATTTATCATAACACAATATACAATACAGTACACAATACACACGATTCTACAGAGGCACTTATAATTATACAAAATACGCACGATTCTACAGAGGCACAATCACACTGCCTGACTCACCGGGTAGACCGAGGCAATCCAAAAGATGTGTCGCCGATAGATTCTGTGGGCGTTGGTCTGAGTGAAGAAGACCTGCTCAAAGAACAACACGTAGAGTCCCACTGAGATGAGGCCACCTATCACCATCACCGAAGCTCCGTACGGTCCCAACGCTGTACACCAATAAACAAGAGAGGGTACAGTACAGTCATGGTTAAAGAGAGGGTATATTATTGAAATGTTTGGAGATAATGCTTCCTCCAAACTATTCCCAGCAACAGGACACCATTATATTTGTTAATTTGAGAGAGAGAGAAAATAATGAAGACATGTAGGATAAAGAAAGGTAACTTGGAAATATATGTAATTGATTATTATCAGGTCTCATAAGCAGTTAATAAACCTGTTGATCTTAATTTCCAATTATACGATTAAATTCCCAAATCATATAATCAGAAGTTAAAAAAATAAAAACAGGAAAATTTGACCAATTGTTTTGTATTCAGAGTGACGAAGTATTTAGGCCCGTAGTTTTAAAAAATTTGAGCGCCCTTACTGGAGCTCTATGAACCCTCCAAATAATCCAGGCCACAAAACGCTTCAGTGTTTCGAATAGGGAATCTGTTGCCTGGAGTAGTTTGGAAAATTCATAAACTACGGATCTTAGTGACGAAGCATAACGTCACTAAATCTTGACCACATTTGTCCTTACTCACCCTCCATGTACTCGGCCGTGTTGGGGATGTACGAGTTGTTGCATATGGCGTTCTTGTGGTTCATGATTAAGGAGCTTAGGTTAGGTGAAGACATATTAGGATAGGATAGGTTAGGTCAGGTCAGGTCAGGCTAAGTTAGGTGAAGATATATTAGGTTAGGTTAGATTAGGTCAGGTCAGGTAAGGTCAGGCTAAGTTAGGTGAAGATATAATAGGTTAGGTTAGGGTAGGTTAGGTCAGGTCATGCAAGGTTAGTTGAAGTAATTTTTGGTTCAGTGAAGGTAGTAAGTATAATGTAGGGTTGGTCAGAATGAGGCAGTTTAGGTCAAGTTAGGAAAGTGTTTATAGTACTTCGTAATGAATGAACACATGTTGACAACGAAATATCCAAGTCACAGCTGAAACTCGACTTGTGCAGCTTCAGACCGTAGATGGAAGAAGTCATATGAATGGTTCACCTCAATCAACCTTAAACTCATACAAACACTTCACTTGGCATCGATATTTTACCACTACTTCTTCTTCGTGTGTTATGTTTGAGTTTAGCACAGTCCTTCCCTCTGCTGTTGTCACATAATATAGGCACCACAACCCTCTACCCTATATTTCTCAAACCACACTACGGAGTTACTGATACGAGTGAGGTTGGGTTGGAGTTTACATGGGGGAAGTAGAACACAGATAATATTGTAGGTAATCTTCCGCTATCTCTTATCTATAGCATGGATGGTGCGTCTGATTGTTCTTATCAGTGAAAAAATTAGCCGTTTCAATAAAGTTTTTTTTTTTTTTAGTTTGTTCGTAGATTAACCTCAATTTTTTTTTTTTCACTACGTGTATTTTTGCCCCTTTATATAAACTCTTCTGACATTAGTCCTAGAAATTTATCTATCATGTACAGCATTAATGATTAGTTACCTGACGTTGTCTTAAATAGAGTGAACGATAATAACTTTTTTAGCTTTAGCGTTATAGCAATAATTATTATTTTGTTACTTTATAAAGACACAAGCGTTCATAAACTATCATATTTTTCATAAAATACTTATGATCTCAAATATTCCAAATATATATCGTCAGATAAAAATATGACTAACGTTTGATATCGGGACGTTTTAATACTAGCAATAAAAAACCCAGACAAGGTCAACCACAATCACATGACTCGTCAAATATTATATCAGGTCACGTGATGTTATTATCACACATGCAATCACCGCTTGTGTATCCGCGGTGTTAAAAATTATTATGATTTCTTTTTTTCTGTCTGTCTGTACACCCTAATAAATAGAGTTCCGCTTGGATCACCTGATTGAGAGATATGGGTAACGTGGCAACAACAGTTCGTGTGTGTAAATAAAAGTTGCAAGATATCCCATGTTACCAACCACTCGTCCAACTAGCTCGGTGTGAGACGGTAGAATCAAGGATAAGACGGACCTTGGGTAGTATGTGAAGCGACAGCCGGGAACCGTGATGTGTGAAAGGTGGTATGTAATGTATGGGGAGGCAAAGAGGAGGTTGGTGATGGGGGGTAGGGTAGGCAAAGGAGGGGTTGGTGAGGGGGGTATAGGTGGGCAAAGGAGGGGTTGGTGAGGTGGGGTAGGGTAGGCAAAGGAGGGGTTGGTGAGGGGGGGTATAGAGGAGCAAAGGAGGGGGTGGTGAGGGGCGTATGGGTGGGGCAAAGGAAAGGTTGGTGATAGGTTCAGCAACTCACCCAACCAAAATATACATACATACAGTCAGTTTCCTCAGTTACATACATACATCAATCATTTGTCTTGTGCAGCATCAACCACGGAACAGACAGCATGCGTTGTTATTCAGATAACAGTGAATAAATTGAACCACCAATAACTCGGTATGATGTTCGTTACTCTATAAAGCCTATCATTATACTGTATGCTGAGCGGTCTTCTTTCATCCTCAATCTATCATACCCTAATATTTTAAGTTTAGATTCATGATGCTCGTACAATAAATTAACAATATTACGCGCCGAGACCAAAGAGAGCAATTAACTCTCAGTATACGGGCTGAATTTCAAGTGTTCCTTCCCACCCAGCCTCTAACTTTGTACAAATCTTTGGTTCTCATATATAGGCGGTCACCCACAACCTAAAATACGGCCCTTGCTTACCTGTATAGTTTTCTAAAGCAGCAAACTTATTTCCTCGTGGACGTCGTAGCGGAATGTTTGTTGTTGTTGTTGATGTTGTTGTTGTTCATCAAGCTGTTCAGTACTCCATCACCAACACACTGTCTGTAAAAGCCTCATCTTTAATTGGCCATATTGTTTCCCAGCGTCACAGAACATCATCTTATCTCGGTACACTTGTGATTCAGTGTGGCCGCCATGACACTGATCAGTTTTCTCATCACCTCTTCATGCTTGGCTCAGGCGGCGCAGGTCATAGTGGAGAACTGAATGGGAGAATATCTAAACCTTGTATCCAAGTCTTGTTGACGTTTCGAATCATTTGACATTCTAGTGAACCAATTACAACGCTTATCCTGTTTCGTATTTGCTTGAACTTGCTTAATTTCAAATCAGGCTACTTGAAGTAAGCCTGGATACATATTTTGGATTACGAGTGTTACTTACGATACGTGTGTGTTGTGAGGTGACAGTGAGTGTTCTCCTCCTCTCTCTACCTGAGTTGCCAGTGACCAGACAGGCTGAAACCCCACGCAGTATTGAAAGAGAGATTGGTCAAGTATCCGGAGCTTCGACTTTCGGAGCTGACGACATTAATTTTGTTTGGCATGTTGGAGTTCATTGATTCGAAGTATTTTTGCCTGAGATGCTTCAATAAAGAGCCAAACGTATCTAAGTAAATTAATAAAATTATTTTAGTGCCTATAAAGATTTGAGAATGAGAGAATACCTCTTTAAGCTTGAAATACACTATAAGACGATGATAAAGACGATTACAAACAGTTGGGACAGGAAGCACAGAGGAGATAGAAAGAAAGGACAGACAATTGAAATATTGAAATGGAGTTGCTGGGTCCTTATTCACAAAAGCACAAGTTTACTCTTAATATAACATTTTGTTAGTAATCAATCATTCATGGTAACAAGGACTAGGACCAGGCACTGCTTCAAAATAATAATAACAGCTCATATAATACAAAGAGACTATCAAAACCATTCACTCAATCGAAATGAACCTGACACATTATTGCAAACATACGAATAAGTCCAAACTCTAAGATGTTTTGTGTATACCACCTCTGGGACCTAAGGGGCGTTCAAATCCTAATTAAAGTTTTGCCTACATCACCACAGCCAAGGTAAAAAGAAAGAGACTTGAGCCGAGATATCTTGGTGGTGTTGACTGAACTTCACATCAACCTTGAACCTACAGTCTGGATAATCTGTGACGTCATGCGCAGAGCAGATACATTTTCGCTTCACCCCCCTTCGATGTGAAACTAACTTACATTTCCTTTTACCTTGACTACAGCAATAAGAGAAAAGAAAAGAAGAGAAAAATCCGGCAATGTAGTGGCGGGATATTATGATTATTAAAGGGGAGATTTTCTTGTTGGCAAAATGGTAGGCTACTGATTCCTACTATCTATATTAGAAAGCAAACGCCCTCAATGGTAATACAAATAGAGGATCTGTTTCGTGGCATAGTTTGGAGGAATCATTCACAAACCTACCAATTCACCAACAAAAAGAATCTTCCCTTTAATATTCTCGAAATAAAAAAAATATATATATTTATGAACGGGACACGGATGAAAATAAATAAGAACAGAATTGCTCATAATTTTCGTCCTGAGTATTATACATTTTATTTTTACATCACTCGACGTGGTATAATTAAGGTGACTGCAGCCGTGAATGCAACGAATAAAAAGCAACAGAATTATTGTTAAATGTACAGATATACAAGTCATTTATTTATACTTCTAGGTAGTCAGTTAATAACATAAATGCAATGCACTCTTACAGACAATACCTTTCATCGGCACTTTTTCGTCTCAATTCAGTCCCTCAGACACAGATAAACATTTCATTGTTTGTCAAATAATAACAGACACGTTTGTACAGTCGTAGTCAATAATAATCATCATCCACATATTTGGTACCTTTAACAATTTGCTGCCTAATGTGTTCATGTTCACATAATTATAAAGTTATTGTTTTAAGTAGTGTGTAGCTGCTTGTATTGAATCAAACGATGGTATTTAACCTATTCATTGGAAAGTTTATCAGCTGAAGGAACAGAGAGAAGCTGTCAAAATCTTACGTGAGTTTCCCCTACAGTATAATTATGGATGATTATTTTTGACCACGACTGTACATATTCCACCTCTTCTATGACCTTGAAGTTACAGGTATGGGGATGTGTGGTCGATCGATATTGAAAAGGATTTATTTATTTCCCTCTATTCCTGTACTATTATGAATTTATACAAGTGTTTGTTTACCTTATAACTCCACCTATGTAAGCTGTTTCAGGGTAAAAGGTAAATAAAGCAGATAAGTTCCCGATCATAAATTATATAGATCTGTCTAACTTTAGTGAATGTTTTGTTTTGTTCTTCAGTCGTGGACAATAGTGTCGTTTTTATACACACACACACACACACACACACACACACACACACACACACACACACACACACACACACACACACACACACACACACACACACACACACCTCTGGGATTATGAAGTTGCTGGAACGAATATCGGAGCCCCTTTATAATGGTTGTCCGTATTGTTATGATGTTGAAATATTTTGGCTTTGGTGTTCACAGGTTTGGAAGAGAAAAAGAAGGTTTAATTGGCCACGTGGCGACTTGAAAATATTTTAGTTGGGATACAGACAGACACCTATACAGAGTCCAACAGGTGTGTGTGTGTGTGTGTGTGTGTGTGTGTGTGTGTGTGTGTGTGTGTGAAGGTGACGATACACTGTGATATGAATTTTATAGCCATCAAACCTCTTTGTAAACATGATGAAGTTGTTGTTGTTGTTGTTGTTGTTGTTGTTGTTTAATGAACTGTCGATGGCCTAAAAGGGAATGTCTCTTAATTAATTGGCGAATCTGGAGCAACTGATGTTTCATGACATAATTTGGAGGAATTCAGGTGCTGCAATTCACCATAAAGAAATTCTCCTCTGTGATCGTGTATGAGAATTGGAGGCTTCTGATTCCTCCTGACTATGCCACGAAACAATCTCCTTCCATATAGGTGTGTGTGTGTGAGTGTGTGTGTGTGTGTGTGTTTCATGGCAATATTTGAAGGACACATTTACCTCCAATTTCCTGACTGCATCACGTGGTTCCTCAGTAATATTTTTGCCAATTATTTACATCCCTGTGAATATCGTATGAAGAAGATCAATGTATGAGATAATGAGCAACAAATTTACACTTAATTCATGGTTTCTTGTTATTATTATTTTTTTTTCTGTTTCTCCTTTTTGTTTTTCTCCATCCTACGTTCTCAGGTCAGACTTGCTTCGTTCGGATTTGGGAGTGTCTAGCGAAAACAAACCCTGATGGCAAAACGGAGGATGGAGGAATGTACAGCACCTGAGGACGTGGGAAAAGTTTCTCATGTGATACCCGCTAAAGTGAACGTTAAAGACCGACCCTGTGATTGTGTATGAGAAATGGAGGCTTCTGATTCCTCCTGACTATACTACGAAACAAGCTACTTACTTCCATATAGGTGTGTGTGTGTGTTTCGTGGCAATATTTGAAGGAATCGTTTACCTCCAATTTTCTGGCTACATCACAGGGTCCTATAGGGAGGGGGGGGGGGAAGTACAGTGTTGGTAAATCTGGAGCAACTGATTCCTCCAAACTATTCCAAGCAACAGACATACCACCAATATTCTCGTTACTCTCGTCTTGTTTCCTGGCTTGCTTTGGAGGAATCAAGGAGCTCTGATATAACAAGAGTATAAATTATACTATCCCCTTAAGGACATCATAATACTGAAGCTACAGTAATACAGTGTATGCCAGATGGTTCATGAAGGCAACTCCTGGGGTCTATTGTAAACAAGAATATCCGCGTAGTGGTGGTGGTGGTGGTGGTGGTGGTGGTGTTGACGATGGCTTGGTTGGTGCCGGTACGATGGCTCCGTTGTATTGTCTATAGAGTCACCGTACCAGTACCACACCATCACAAGCAAACACCATGGCACACGGATAATCTCACCTATACACGTCCCATCCTAATCTATATAATAATTATAACCCGAGTGTGATCAAGCCGGCGTGTTTTCCTCAGTAGGTTTCCGGATATCATAGTTGACCACGCCGTCTGTAGTTGGAGGAGGAGCCAGGGTGTTGCCATACTTCTCTGGGGGTTCGAGGGCCATCTTATTCTCGAGGACGATGGGGGGAAGGTTGGCGCTGCCCCTCCGGAACAAGTCGCTGCCCCTCCGCTGTTCCTTGCCGTGCGTGCCCAGGTTCATTTCCGAGATGATACAGACGCAGGTGTCGCCGTGGATGATGAGTTCGTGGGAGTGTGTGTGGTGTTTGTCTGAGGTGGGGTAGACGAACTCCTGGGTGTGGTACTGCCAGTATTCCAGTCCACCGAAGATGGTCACCAACACCAGATGGATCAGACTCACCACAGCTGTCAGGGCAAGATGGATTGATGGATGGATTGATTGATGGATTGATGGATGAATGGATTGATTAACTGACTGACTGACTAACTAACTGACTGACTAACTAACTGACTGACTGACTAACTGACTGACTGACTAACTAACTGACTGACTAACTAACTGACTGACTGACTAACTGACTGACTGATTAACTAACTGATTGACTAACTAACTGACTGACTGACTAACTGACTGTGACTGACTAACTAACTGACTGACTGACTGACTGACTGACTAACTTACTGATTGGCTGACTGACTGACTATCTGACTATCTGACTGACTGATTGACTGATTGATTGAACGATTAATTGATTGATTAATGGATTGATTGACCAGAGTGTGAGGAGCAGAAACCTTCGAATCGCCTGCCATAGCTAAGTATCCACCATAAAAAAAAAAAGAATACTCGTAAGCAAAAAAAGTTTAGTCATGTTGGAGAGTGACACTTAAAAACAAAAATATATTCCAACAAGCTTATAAAAAAAAAAAAAAAAAAAAAAAAAGACACTTACAAACAAAAATATATTCCAACGATCTTCTATATAACTTACTATGGAAGTAGACCATGGAGTTGATGTAGGGAGGAAGACAAGGGAAGTAATCATAGTTGCCAAGTATCCTTATGACCAGCTGTGGCACCTTCAGTATTACCAACACCACCAGCAGCGTGGCAGACTTGCGCTGAGGACACATAACACATACACATATACATACATATACATATATACAAAACACATACGCATACATATATACATAACACATACACATACATATATACATAACACATACACATATACATACACATAACACATACATATACATATATACATTACACATACACATATACGTAACACATATACTTAACACATACTTATATACATAATACATATACATACACACACAAGGTCACATGCACAGAGAATCGGTGATGAATTGATACCACAACAATATTTCAGTGATTTGCATACCACATAATTATTATTTGTATTATTAGCATTACTATTATTATTACTACTAGAGAGAGAGAGAGAGAGAGAGAGAGAGAGAGAGAGAGAGAGAGAGAGAGAGAGAGAGAGAGAGAGATAACCGCCTCACCTTGTAATTGAAGTTGTGTAGTTGATCCCCGACGAGTTTAGAGAGGACAGCAAAGGCGTACATAGCCGTGAGGAAGGAGACGAAATCCACCACGTCCAACACAAGGTAGGCGTAGTTCAGTGACACCTACAGGGAGAAGGAGAAGGAAGGGAGGGAGAGAGAAGGGAAGGGAAGGGAAGGGAGAGGGAGAGAGAGAGAGAGGGAGAAGAAAGGGAAGGGAGGGAAGGGAGGGAAGGGAAGGGAAGGGAGGGAAGGGAGAGAGAGAGAAGGGGGACATTGAGAGGTTATTATGCTTTGGATTTCGATCTGTGTTATGAAGAATAATATGAAACAGAGAGGAAGGAACTGAAGGCCTTTTTTTTTATTTTGTCATTTTGTGCCACAGAGAAAAATAATGCACACACACAACAACAACAACAACAACAACATAACAACAACAACAACAACAATATCAACAATAACCCGAATATGGAGGCTACTGATTTCGTCACACTGCCAAGAGTTTCCAACGTGACATTTTTGGAGATAATGATTCCTTTAAACTATTCCAGGCAACAAGATACCATTATTTTTCTTCATCTGGGTCTGTTTCCTGGCATACTTTGGAGGATTCAAGGTGCTCCAATCAAACAAAAGTATACTCCCCCTTAAAGTTCTTCTACTTACTCTGCCGTAGTTGTCTGTCTCAGCCGTGGTCCAGTAGATTTGGAAGAAGTAGAAGAGACTCTGTGTGTAGGGAAGCTGCCACAACGACCACTTCACCAACCTCAGGCGAATCCTTTTAAAAATAAAATCATTATTATAATTTCATTCCTTTTATATATTTATGTAATCATTTTTGAGGGTAGAAAATTAACATCGTGTGGCTTCAGGTATTAATGATGTACAGTACGTGACTTTAGATTAATTTGAAAAACCCTAATGCCAAATGGCTTAGGAAGAGAAAAAGAAAATCTCTCTTGTTATAATAATCTTGAATTGAAAATTCGTGCATGTATGTACTCCATCCTCACCGTCCCAGCCTTCCCTTCTCCACCCTGACCCCCTCAACCCTAACCCATTTCACTACCTCCCAACCTTCATTTCCCAACCTGACCCTCCCATCCTTCTATTCTCACCCTGACCCTCTCAGCTAAATATTCCTTCCCCACCCTGACCCTCCTTACAACCTCCCAAGCATCCATTTCCTCTCCCTTACCCTCCTTCCCAACCTTCCATATCATCCCTCCCCCCTCCTCTCCTCCCCACCACACTACCTCCCACCCTTCCATATCTCCCCATCCCCCTCCCCACCACCAACCTGACCCATCGACTCACTTGGTAACTCTGGGTGAGGGGATGAAGTTACACCATCTCAGCAGTCCCACGTGTAGAGTAAACCTGGTCTCAGTCAGCTTGGCCAACATAGCCTTCTCACACCCAAACATTGTCACTGTCAGGTCCGTAAAGTGACTGATGCCCAGGGAGAAGAATCTGTACCACGAGGAAGAAGATGGGAGGAATTAATTAGGAAAGAGGAGGGGTAAAAAATAAGGAATGGATGGATGGATTGGTTGGTTGGTTGATTCATATTAGAAGAGGTAAAAATGAGGGATTGATGGATTGATTGGTTGGTTGGTTGGTTTATTCGTATTAGGTGCTGCATTAGAAGAGGTTATATATTATGGCACCCGAGGAAGAAGGTGATTGAGTGGTGGGGCAAAAACATTTATGTTACCCTTATAACGTGCACATTTTCTCTAAATTAATAAACTTGAAGAAAACGTAAATTTAAAAGGATAACTACACAAATTTCTCCGCATATATATATATATATATAAAGTGTGTATTTGTGCGTATATGCATGTATATATGTGAATATGTTTATGTACCATTGGGCCCATGGTGTTCAGGGACTCGTGTATGTGGGTGTCGTGGGGCTGGGT
>JAWZYT010004377.1:67500-117500 GCA_034508575.1 Petrolisthes manimaculis
TGTTCCCGGGATCCTGTAGGTCTCTCATGAAGCTGGGGTCCTGGGGGAAATACACACAACACAATAAGACAAGTAAGTTTCATCACAACGGGTCCAGAGAACAATATATTTATAGCAAAATTAAATAAAAATATAGCATCACTCGTCCTCTCCATGTTCTGTCGACGACCCTGTAGGTAGGTAAGTAGGTAGGTGGGTAGGTAGGTAGGTAGGTGGGTAGGTAGGTGGGTAGGTAGGGAGGGCGGTAGGTGGGTAGGTAGGTAGGGAGGGCGGTAGGTAGGTAGGTAGGTAGGTCCCTTGTGAGGCTAGAGTCCTGCTGGGGAAATACACACAACACGACAGGTTAGTTTCATCACAACGGGTCCAGAAAAAAAAATATATAGCAGCCTTCGTCCCCTCTGACCCGCCTTATTTACTACCTCCCTCGCCACAGTGGAATGGAATAGGGGAATGGATGGGAGGATAATGATAGCTGCATGGGGGAGATGAGGGAAAAGGTTATTGTGACATAAAAGGACGAGACAGATATAATAAACAAAAGATGAATGTATTTATTATGACCACGATACTACATGATGAAAAAGAAAATGTACTGAGATGCCTAGATTGCACTATTGAATGTGTGTGGCAACGTCAGGTAAAACCCCGGGCTTTGGTGAAGTTTGTTTACTTTTTTGTCAAATCACAATAATTCTGTGTTCGTTCGCCTGTGCCGGAAATTCCTCGGAGGACAAAAACAACACCGATATATATTTTGTTACAAAGTTCAGCGAATTGACTTTCACTTCAAGTCAATATCGGTACATCTTTTACGCCTAAAGAACTGTGGTATTGGCTTGGTGTCAAATCATAATAAATGCCTGTCATGGATCCACTGATTTAATTTCTCGCGACAACACGACTCCAGAATACCACATTAATTAAGGGGGTGTGAGAGTAGGGGACAGGCTTGGAGGGGGGGGGGGGTTGGGGGGTGCGGGAATATGGGGACAGGCTTGGAGTGGGTAGAAAGCCTGTCCCCTATTCCTGCACTCCCTTACCCACCCCCATCCAAGCCTGTCCCCCGACTCCTGCACCCCCTAAGACCCCCGCACCCCCCAAGCCTGTCCCCCTACTCCTGCCCCCTATTCCCACAACCCATTAAGGGATCACAGAGAGCAGCTCCCTGGAATCTTGAAAAAAAAAAAGAAGGAGACACAAATGAAAAGGAGGCGAAGTGAAATCTATAAGTTATTAGGACCATGAGTGATGTCGAAGGGCCAAGGAAGAGAAAAAAAAGTCGTGTTATATTCATTTCCTCATTATTTTCATCTACACTATTATGGCCGTCACAACACCATCAAGACATCAGTAAAAAATATCTCTCTCTGTCTGTCTGTCTCTCTCTCTCTCTCTCTCTCTCTCTCTCTCTCTCTCTCTCTCTCTCTCTCTCTCTCTCTCTCTCTCTCTCTCTCTCTCTCTCTCTCTCTCTCTCTCGAAATACAAAAGAGCCATAATAATACCTTTGTGTGACGCATTTGACGTAATAAATAATCAAATAATCTCTCTCTCTCTCTCTCTATCTCTCTCTCTCTCTCTGTCACCCTTGGCTAGACGTTTTTGATGATAATTTATACGAATCATATGAGAGGGGAAGGGGGGAGGGGGAGAGGGGGAGGGGGGAGGGGGGGAGGGTCATAGTGTGGTGCCATCAACCCCTTACCAACATTATTATTATACTCTATTTAATTAACCTCCTTTGACTCGGGGCACCAGTGCAGTATAATACGCGTATGATTAATTCAAGACTTCACGTTTACATTAATAGCAAACACCTATAATATTGAACTAAATAAATGATCTTGTACTGTACTGTAATGTGTGTGTGTGTGTGTGTGCTTTGGCATATATAAACAAATACGAATAATAATAATAAAAAAAGCCATGCACGGATCCCTTTTAAAGCTTCATCCATGCAGGCCATTTATACACCCGTACGGTAACACTGAACATACACACACCCACGAGTCCCTGACATTTCCACCTCAACGTACACATACCTGAACATTATCCAAATATCAGGCACAGCTCGGGCAAATAACCCTCGCCTCACCAACCAACCAACCAACCAACCTTGGCCTAACGTGTGATAAAGTTTAACGGTATGAAAGGGGAGGAGGACTCTTTGCTCGTGTCTGGTGGCAAGGTACAGTACTAACAACTACTACTACACACACACGCTAAACCAGTCCATCTCTATCAATAATTAAGACGATAAGTATATATTGGTAATAGATAGAAGGGCGCTCGGAGACTGCAAATCTCCTCCAAAACTGAGCATCTCCATCACCTACAAAATAGACTCCCTTTTATATGCAAAATTGATCAGAAAAATTCGTGAATATCTACATACGTCATCCTTATTCCTAACTACTATAGGATAATAATAGTTTGCTTACAGACAGACAGAAAGTCATACATTCAGAGAGACATACAGAAACAGACAGACAGAAACAGGCAGACAGAATGAAAAACTGAGGCAAAAACCAACACTCTGACTTCCTGGGTGGAGATAACTATAACTTTTTTTTCACTGAGAGCAGCATCCACTCTACACCACACCACTCTATGTTTAGGGAATTCTGACAGGCATTTGATTTCTCCCTTCCAAGGTATGAAATCTGTGTAGTTATAAGGTGATGAAGGCCAGAGGAGTTGTGATGGCAGTAAGGTTTTTGTATTTGATTGAACGGTACATACAACTGATCACTGCCTTTCTATTCCCCTTGAGGCGGATAATATCATACTCGTTCATTTTCATTCCTCTCCAGTCAGACTAAGACTTCCTTCTTCCTCCAGCTTGTAGTCAGAGGAATTTAGAACACTTATAAATGTATCTGGACTGAGAACAATGGAGGGGAGAAAAACGAGTGTTCTTTCTTTCTGGCCACGTTACATAATGGAGGTGAACTCAAGGCTAATTCATTCCTCCATACAGTGCTGCAAAACAGGTTCCCTACTCGTATACCCAAGTGGTTTGTTTCATGGTATTAGTTTGGGGGAACCACAAGCACTTCAGTTCACCCTAAACAAATTATACCCTTAACTAGATTTATCAGTTCTGGTTCGTTTAAACAGGTATTCTTTTGTAGACGAACTGGTGGGCTACACACTCCTCCAAACTACACCAGGAAACAAACTACCCCAGGCCATGGGTAGGGTAAATCTGTTTTGTTGCATAGTTAGGAGGAAGCAGTAGCTCTCCAGTTCGTCCAAAAGAGATTGCCCTATTAAACTAATTAAAGGAACCGGTAAAGTCTTGACCACATTAACTCCTGCTAACTATACACTGAGGGTCAATTACAACTTGTGTCGTGAGAAGAACAACTTATTTACCTCACTCGCCATGTTCCTTCACTTCAGAAGATACTATATTCCGTCTTCTAATCACTGGCAGGTCCAGGTTGGGTGGGAGGTCTGTCTGTGGGCGGTATTCCTACACAGACCCCAACGTTCGACCAGTGACCAAGGCAGGTATCTTACAGCTCAACAATTTTGCTTTATCCAGCCAGATTCCAGGTGTTGTAGAGTATCTGGGAATGCCATAAACACGACCCCAATTACTCGTCTCTGGAATCACTCAGAAAAAGGATGGTATGATTTAGGGGTCTGTGGCCTCTTGAGTACAACCTGACGCTCGACCACCGACGGGAGGCACCAAGACGGTCGGTCCACCACGCACGCAGTCTCTATCAATACAACCCCGAGTCACCAACCCGCTAACACTGCCTGGTCGCCCGGCAATCCTCCGGCGTGTCTGTCGTCCGTGGCTCCCTCTCGTCTATAGGTTGCCAGTCAAGAGTTATGTCAACATTCGAGCTTTAAAATTGACAGTGATAGTATCGTGTACACATAAGCCATCACTAGGCATTTTATTTTCCACCCCAAGGATCGTAGAATATCGAAACACTACGTACACTCTTGACCCTCTAACAAGAGACAAGTTGGCATCACTAAGCGACCCTCTGGTGACGTCACTCCTGTTGGCTCCTCCCACCGGCTTTAATGTCACTCATTTCTCCTACAAATGATAAGAACTTTCTTTTGCAACCACCTGGTGCCGTTACTCCTATTAGTTCCTGCCACAAGTCATGACGTCACCAACACTGCCATATTCAGCAACCAGTACTAGTTTCAGTTTTGTTATGCTATGGTTGCCTTTATATGGGTAGATTGAGTAGATGGGTGAAACTGTAATAATTCTACTATTGTTTTACTTCATCGAGGTTTAGTGATGTCAACACTCACTTACAAACATATCGATTAAAAAGGTACCCAACTGAGGGTCGAAGTCTAAAATACAATTAAGGGAACAGAAGAGAATGATGGGGCTTGGGTCCCTGTGAGCGTTGCGACACACTCCATTATACACACCAGGTTTCATTCGACTAAAGTTTACAGACGTGGTCATGAAATGTTGCTCTGTGTGTATGAGAAGCGTTTAAACATTCAGGCAATATTTGTGAAGATTATGCAAACGCTCACCTCACTTCACCTCATCAATAAAAGCATCAACACCCTCCATCCCTCCTTCGTCGTCATAGAGAGAAAAAAATAATAATAAGATCTGTAAATACCGGTACCTAGACTTATCTTATATATATATGCAACGGAGAGTGTTGTAATGCGAGTGACAGGCCTCGACACCATCCCTCCTGACCCTCCTGTCCTCCTCCCGACTCTCACTTTTCCACCTTCAGTTGTCTGGTATGGCAGGACAAGTGAGGGCAGGCAGGGCATAGGAGGGAAGAGCAGGGTGGGGCATGTAGGGTATAGCAGGATAGGGTATATAGCTGGAAGGGGTAAAGTAAGGTAAGGCTTTATAGGGGATGTTATATAGGGCAGAGCAGAGCAAAAGATGAGTTGAACAAAACACGTTCAATCAGGGCAGGGCAAGGCAGGGCAAGGCAGGGCACAAAAATATACCTGTCTTGTTCACCTTAGCCAACATTACCACCACAATACAGATATACAGATATACACAATACAAGCTATACAGATATATCTCATGTTCAATTATACACCTTACTGTATCTACACCTCAAATTGAAGTAAATGCACATATGTACACATGAAAGCACTACAGCCACGTGTGTATACAGTGTATAATCAATTACATAAATGTACAAATACATGCTACATTTCCAAGACTCAGATATAACTAAACATTTGCACTATTTTTATAGGTAACATATCTGAACTAGATATCGTCGTTGACCGGGTCACGCTATTCCTAAAAAATATATAATTGGTACAAGTCAAGGGCAGCTATGTCTGGCCCAATGAACAACAAGGGTTACACTGTATAATATAATACAGAAAACAACAAATGAGTTTACCCGGGAAATTCCAGCGAGATATTTGTATAAATAAAAAACACATCTCACACTTCACTTTGATTTCATCACTAGCCACAGTCATCAGTGTCGTCGTCATGAGCTGTAATTAAAGTTTATAGATTGTCATGTATGCAAACCCTATCCATACCACTGGTATTTACAGTAAGCCGGAAGCAGAAAAAGTATATGGAGCTCTCAAATTTCTGCTTTAATTATCTCTATGGATTAGAGAATTTGCGTAATACAAAGCAAGTGAGACAGAGAAACTTGCTGGCTATTCAGGGCAGAGGCTGTGTTGCTACGTGTTTTGCCCTCCATGTCTACTTGCCCTACTAATGCACTGAATGGCGTCACTAGTACCACCACCTCCATACTTAAAGGGACACACAGGGAATAGTTTATCAGAATAGGTTTGTAAATGCAAAGGACATCTGAATGCTACAATTGAAAGGTTATTGAGTGTTGTCTTATTATATATACAGCGTTGCGTTAGATGCTCTTAACTACTCGTAAACCATAAAAGACAAAATTATCTTTCTCAGTCGGCTCTCTGGCCCGTATGAACAATGAACGAATACATTGTCATCATTTGTATATTAATATAACACTATTTTCACACGAGTGTTCATAGCACTAAGGTTCGGTCAGTGATAATATGTCATTAATAATAGCAACATAATTCTATTTTGTTATCATACACATTATCATCGGATTTGTCTGATGCATTTTGTCAGAGCAAATTTTTTTAAGACACAAGTTATGATTATCTTAATAGCAATTTCACTGAGATCTGCCGAGTACTATCATGCTTATATTAGAATTGGGAATATACTCTTTTTTCATTCCCTCATTTTACTTGAACACGTCCTGGAAGGATGAAAAAAAATATAAATATGAACTTTAATTTTTTAAGTATATCACACAGTTTATGAGTATGTACAAATATTAATAATAATAATAATAATAATAATAATAATAATAATAATAATAATAATAATAATAATAATAATAATAATAATAATAATAATAATAATAATAATAATAATAATAATAATAATAATAATAATAATAATAATAATAATAATAATAATAATAATAATAATAATAATAATAATAATAATAATAATAATAATAATAATAATAATAATAATAATAATAATAATAATAATAATAATAATAATAATAATAATAATAATAATAATAATAATAATAATAATAATAATAATAATATATGTGATTGAACCCCACCATTAATTGTTGTTATTGTTATTACTTCACTTATTCTCACGCTAATCATTCTATTTATTGTAACTGTTATTGTAAGTCTTTCACACGTTATATTAATTCTTTCACAGCTTATAGGCTACCGGTACCCCACTAATGTACATACCACAATCATAACATGAGTTTATTTCACCTGTTAGCATTGGAACCTGAACCAAGCTACATTCAGTCATAGATTATAATTATATATATATTATTAGTTCGATAAAAAGAAATGCTTGTTTGTCAACCCGTCATTAATTGTAACACTGGGACAAGTTAACTTAGTTGATACACGTGGGTTTAAGTAAATTGGAGGTAAATGAGTCCTTCAAACACTGCCAGGAAACACCATCTATAGGGAAGGAGCTTGTTTCGTGGCATAGTCAGGAAGAATCAGAAGCCTCCAATTCTCAAACACGATCACAGGGTCCTAAAAGTGAATGTGTTTTTTGCCTGCTGTCTGTATACTCTTGTTGTTGTCATTAAGGGGGTGCGGGAATAGGGGGACAGGCTTGGGGGGGGGAGTTAGGGAGTAGAGGACAGGCTGGCTTGCAGGAGTAATAAGGGGACAGGCTTGGGGAGGGGGTTAGAGGGGTTCGGGAATAGGGGATAGGCTTTCTACCCACCCCAAGCCTGTCCCCCTATTCCTGCACCTCCCAAACCCCCCACCACCAAGCCTGTCCCCTACTCGCGCACCCCCTTAAGTGTCTCCTGTGCTGCTGTGTCCCATTCCTTAGTCCATGTAATGATATGCCCCTCACACCACCACCACAACAAGAAATAGTAATCCATTGCAATGTACAGAGTGACGCAGAAATCCCTTGTACGGTGGATGGTGTGTGTGTGTGTGTGTGTGTGTGTGTGTGTGTGTGTGTGTAAGTGTGTGTGTGTGTGTGTGTGTGTGTGTGTGTGTGTGTGAAAGATAATGACTTAGTAGGAAAAAATATATATATTATAGTCAACTATGGACGAACATCAGTCATTATTCCCTACACACACACACACACACACACACACACACACACACACACACACACACACACACACACACACACACACACACACACACACACAGAGGTATGTATCAGTCATTCCTCACCATACACATGCACGTGATCTCTCTGTACTCTCTTCACGCGTCCCTCTCCCTTCCTTCCCCCAGTCTCCATGGTACGCTGGCTAGAGAGAGGGGAATACAGATGAGATGTTGAGGTGCACTGAGTCGTCTCTCCTTTGCTGGTGTTGTTGGTGTTGGTCCTCAGAGAAGGTTTCACTCGTGTTGTAAGCTGCTGGGCCGATGTAGCCTTCTCCTCCTCCTTCACCACCACCACCAGGCCCTCGTAACGCCGTCAGTTGGTGGTGGTGGTGGGCCTCTGATTGATTTCTGAAGTTACCCTCTGCTCCTGACTGATTTCTGAAGTTACCCTCTGCTCCTGACTGATTTCTGAAGTTTCCCTCTGCTCCTGATTGATTTCTGAAGTTTTCGGCTGCCTCTGACTGATGATTTTTGAAGTCTCCCACTGGCTCTGATTGCTGCTTCCTGAATTCTTCTGCTGACTCTGATTGTTGCTTCCTGATTTCTCCCGTTGGCTCTGGTTGTATTCTGAAGCCTCTCGCTGCCTGTGTCTGGGTATAGTAGCTCACCTCCCTCGGGTTCTTGGCCAGTAGTTGGAGGTTTCGGTATTGCCAGTAGGAGTACGGCCCCAGGATCATCATTTCCACCAGGTAGAAAGTGTTCTCCAGAGCTGTCACCAGGCCAAGGGATAAATTATGTAGGGTAGGTGGCTAGGAGGTACATACATAGGAGGCGGAGGATCCATAGGAAGCTCAGGATTGATAGGAGGCCAAGGGATAGATGGATGACTTAGGACAGGAGGCAAAGGATATAATTATAGAAGGCTTAGGATAGGAGGTTAAGGAAGGAGGTGTGTGTGTGTGTGTGTGTGTATGTGTGTGTGTGTGTGTGTGTGTGTGTGTGTGTGTGTGTGTGTGTGTGTGTGTGTGTGTGTGTGTGTGTGTGTGAAGAATATCTGCATTAGTAATAGACATACCTGGGAAGAAAGTTCATTAATGATTGGAACAGGTGTAAGAGAGAGAGAGAGAGAGAGAGAGAGAGAGAGAGAGAGAGAGAGAGAGAGAAGTATTACCATTACACCACGGTTGCTATCAAATGGTTTTATCACTCCAGCATGTTTCCTTCGTTCTCCATTCTTCATCCTTCGTTTCCAAGATAGATTTTTTGAGCATAATTAAGTTACTACAAATATACCACCATTAACAAATTGACATCAAACTTCAACTCCCATTAATTAACCACAACTAACAATTTGACATCAAACTTCAACTCCCATTAATTAACCACCACTAACAACTTGACATCAAACTTCAACTCCCATTAACCACCACTAACAACTTGACATCAAACTTCAACTCCCATTAACTACCACTAACAAATTGACATCAAACTTCAACTCCCATTAACCACCACTAACAACTTGACATCAAACTTCAACTCCCATTAACTACCACTAACAAATTGACATCAAACTTCAACTCCCATTAACCACCACTAACAACTTGACATCAAACTTCAACTCCCATTAACTACCACTAACAAATTGACATCAAACTTCAACTCCCATTAACCACCACTAACAACTTGACATCAAACTTCAACTCCCATTAATTAACCACCACTAACAACTTGACATCAAACTTCAACTCCCATTAATTAACCACCACTAACAACTTGACATCAAACTTCAACTTCCATTAACCACCACTTGTTAACAACTTGACATCAAACTGCAACTCCCATTACAGACAGATACTCACTGAGTTTGTATACGCCGGGTGCTATAAAAACGGAGAGGCAAGGAAACGCTTCGAAGAGAGAGAGGAGGTCCAGCACAAAGCCCTGTAGTTTGGTCACCAGCACCAGAATCTTCACAGCAAAGGCCTTCCTCTGTTCAGTAAAAAGATGTAAATGAGGTATACACATTAATTAAGCACATACGTACTTACTGACAGGGCAATCAATCAATTAATACACTGGCGGTATTTATAGGATAAGCCTCCACACGGTTTTATAATATCCAATAAATACCCTTACTCTATTAACACCGGGTGATATCATTCAAACAAGATACATCCACGAACACAAAATATTAGATATAAAAGAAGACCTTGTGAATAACCCACGAACACAACAAATGAGTAAATAGAAAAGACTTTGTAAATATCCCACGAACACAAAACATAAAAAAAAAACAAAAAAAAAACACGAACACATAATGAGTAACTAGAGATGATATTGTGAATTAAAAAAAAAACTACGAACACCACAAATGGGTCATGACAGAAGACGTAACGAATGGGAGGACAGAAGGACTCACGTTATAAGAATAGTGTTGAAGATGTTCCCGACAGAGGGCGTCAAGGATACCAAGGGCGTACACTCCAGCCACGAATGACACGATGTTAATAATGTTCATCCACAGATACTTGGTGTTGGGGTCAATCTGAGGTGAAGGAGTGAGAAGGTGGGTTGTTGGTTGGTGGGGTTGAGGAAAGGTGAGTGGGTGGGTTGATTGATGGGTATTGTTGTTGTTGTTGTTGTTATTTGTATATCTATTTCTATTTTTACTTTTGATTTTAATCTTAACTGAATTTCACTATTATATAATAATATTTATTATAATTATTAATATTATCATTAATATTATTATTAATATAATCATATATTATTATCATTATTATCATCATAATTATTATTATCTTTATTGTTATTATAATTATAATCTTTATCATCATCATCTTATGTGTACTAACCATGCCGTCTGATTTACTATCGGCTGTGGCCCAGAGTACACCCAGTATGAAGTAGAAGGCCTGGGTGTAGGGCATCTGCCACAGCATCCATCTCACCCACCTCAACCGTTCCCTGGGAAAGACACCACCAAACATACCAATATTCGTTTTCCAAATTTCTTACTGATGTTACTTTTAAAAAAAATGGATAATCTCCTTATTTGTATGCTGAGAGTACCATACCAGCTGATTACATTGCTTGAAATTTACATACAAGATATGAAAATAATGGTTGATTAATGTAGCATATATATATACGTATTCATCTAAGCCACACATCCCTCCTAAGCTTCGTATAAACAATCAGTCAGTACATTGATAACATTTCAAAGGATAGAAATGTATTAGTAATCTTGACAACACGAGAATAATTATGTCCCATAGTCACTCTAGAAGTAAAAGACTCACGGATCAGTTATACCTCAACCCAAAGTCCTCAATTATCCCTGTCACTTCCAATGGTAATGCAAAAAGCTGTAAGAAAATGTTGCACTTTATTGTATTATACGTTTTCATGATTATCCATTTTATTCTTCATATGAGAAAGAGAGAGTGAGTGAGAGTGAGAGTGAGAGTGAGAGTGAGAGTGAGAGTGAGAGAGAGAGAGAGAGAGAAAGAGAGACAGAGAGAGAAGCAGAGAGAGACAGAGACAAACAGAGAGACAAGCAGACAGACAAACAGACAGAAAGACAGACAGACAAACAGAGAAAGAGAGAAAAAGTTCGAGTATACCAACTTGGAGACGGGTGGTGATGGCAGACAGGGACACACACAACATAATGGACCAGTGTTGAGGGTAAAGGTGGACTCCTGTAGACGCCACAACATCACCTTCTCACTGCCGAACATGAGTGTGGTCAGGTCGGTGAAGTGACTCATCCCTATACACATGTACCTGGAGAGGGGGAAATAGGGATGAGGTGGGATGTTGTAAGGTGAGGTGGGGTGAGGTGGGGTGAGGTGAGGTGAAATAGGGATGAGGTGGGATGTTGTAAGGTGAGGAGGGGTGAGGTAGAGTGAGATAGGGTGTTGTAAGGTGAGGTGGGGTGAGGAGGGGTGAGGTGGAGTGAGGTAAGGTGAGATGAAGTGAAAAATGGTTTGCTTGGAATAGTTTGGGAGAATCAGTTGCTCCAGATTTACCACCACTGTACTATACTTTCCTCCTAAATAACTAACCTGGCCGTACCCTAAAAAAAAAAAAACAATAATCTGACCTGACCTCAGAAAAATCTAACTAACCTAAATTTTGCCCACACAAACTCATCATTATAAAAGGTTGACTTCCTTGACCTGAGAGTAACATTTTGACCTTTGATACTCACGTGACCTTGACGGCATTACAGACGGTGTCAGCTCTGGGTATGAGAATCGACATAAGACTCATCAGCGTCATGAACTGCAATGATGATAATTAGGACTGGATGAGAAACCAAAATATCTTATACATGGAAAAAAGGGAACTACAATGAGGACACAAACAAAAAAATGATTGCATAAGGAATGAAAACATGACATAAAACATGATAATAGGGAAACTGCAACACAGATAAATAAGAATTGGGTGAGTATTGGAAAAAAAAAAGTGTACACATTAAAAAAAGGAGAACTGCAGCACGAAATATTTGACCTGATTAGGAAATTTCAAAATACGCTACACATGAAAAAAAAAAAAAAAAGGGGGAACTGAACCCCCACCATCCCTGACTGTCCCAACCCCAACCCCAACCCAACCCCCACCATCCCCAACTAAATAAATTCAGACCCTAATTTATTATTGTTGAGACATAATATTACATTTGTTGTTATGCTTTCTTAGACTTGACTGACCGGGTAGACTGAGGTGATCCAGATGACGTGCATGCGAAAGACTTTGTTGACGTTGATGTGAATGAAGTAGACCTGCTCGAAGAAGAGACCATACAACACCAGAGTGAGTATTGTCCCCACCACCACCAGGGCAGTGTGGTAGCCTCCCAACTCTGAGGGTAGGAAGGAGGGAAGGAGGGAGTGAGAAGAAGGAGGAGGAGGAGGGAGGCAGGGTGGAAGGGAGTGAGAAGAAGGAGGAGGAGGAAGGGAGTGAGAAGAAGAAGGAGGAGGAGGAAGGGAGTGAGAAGAAGAATGAGGAAGGGAAAGAGAAGAAGGAGGAGGAGGAAGGGAGACAGGGAATGGAGGAAGGGAGAGAGAAGAAGAAGGAGGAGGAGGAGAAGAAGGAGAACAATGAGGGTTAAAACAATGCTGATACATAAAATATATATGACAATAAAAATTAAAGGTCTGTGATGTGTGGCTTGAAGGTTGTTTTGTATTTACTAGCTATATATATAGGATCTATGCCACAAAACGGATACACAATAAAAAAAAATCTTCATATTTCACTAGTCCCTTCATTTATTTCTTCCTTCCCTCTGTACCATCCATAATATTATACGCCTTTGCCATCCCACGACCAATCCAAGTAGCCTATACAAGCAGAGTAGCAGATAGAGGCGTCATTACTTTTGCTCCTGGCTGTATTTTTGCTTCTGGCTGTATTTTTGCTCCTGGCTGTAATTTGACGAGTCATAGTTCACAGATGAGAAAAATATAAATACACATACTTTAATTGAGAGAAAAACACGATGCTGTGTAACTAATTAAAAGCGTTGACACACCTACACCTCTTGTACTATACATGAGAGAAAGAGAGAGAGAGGGAAGGAGAGAGAAAGAACAACACAGAAGATACGAAAGAAAGAGACAATAAAGAAGAGCTACAAAGAGAAAACAAAACCTACCTAATTATCATACAAGGGTGATGATGCCAAAATAAATAAATAAACAGAGACTTCGATTACCAACCTTCACTGTATTCCCTCACTGTGGGGATGTAGTCTTTGTCACAGACCCAGTGTTCGGTGTTGTTGCTCAGCCCCAACACCACCACCACCTCCTCCTTCTCTTCCTCTATCGCCATCGTTGTCGTCGTCGTCATCGTAACTCCTGCAGAAGGGAAACAACCAATAGTAGTTAATCTGGCATCTTCAGTATAATAAGAAAAGTGAGTCGTGAACGTTTGCAGATACAACTTGTACTGTACATACGACGATTCGAAGTACTTGTGTGTGAACATAAATACTCAACATTTCACCAAACCTACTAACAGAAAGGCCATATTATAATGATAGAAATATGCCACCACCACCACCACCGCAACCACCGCTACCACCGCCACCACCACCACCGCTACCACCACCACCACCACCGCTACCGCTACCGTATCGTCGCCGCTGAACCTTGAACTTAAACTCACAGAAGCTACATTAAACACTCATGGTATTTTTTTATTACTATTTTTGTTTTGTTTTTTTTCTCGCCTGGTTCGTCCGGTCCAACATCACCAGAACCGGGGCCAACGAATGGGTCATGGTCGGTGTGAGGGAGAGAAAGTTGTCCAGTGAGTGTGTGTGTGTGTGTGTGTGTGTGTGTGTGTGTGTGTGTGTGTGTGTGTGTGTGTGTGTGTGTGTGTGTGTGTGTGTGTGTGTGTGTGTGTGTGTATGTGTGTGTGTGTGTGACTGTAGAGTGAAAGGAGCCCCTCCCTCCATCCATGCCTCCCTCCATCCATCCCTCCATCCATCTTAGGAAATGTTGATTCACACTATATAAAGGGAGGGACATTCTCTTTTCTCTCAATGTAATAATTATTTTAGTTAGATAACCTTTGCGAATGAATTGGAAGTGCTGTCTGTCTGTCTGTCTGTCTGTCTGTACCTTTATAAAAAAAAAAAAAAAAAAAAAAAAAAATTGGTCCTAAATTGTGTTCTGGAATTATTTGTGATGATTTGTGCTCTTTATATCTATGGGGTTGTTGTTGTTGTTGTTGTTGTTGTTGTTGTTGTTGTTAGAGTGAGTGGTATTAGCAGTATGTGTTGTTGAAGTGGTTCTGTGATTAGGGTAGAGTTATTGAATGCTATATCACACTACACCATACCATACCATAACACGTCACATGCCATCACATAGTACCACACCACACCGCACCACACAATACTACACCACACTACACACCATATCACCACACAACACCATACCACATAACAACATAAAACACCATATCACCACACAACACCATACCACATAACAAACAACATACCACATCCACATCACACCACACCACACAACACCACACTACACCACATCACACCACACATCATCACCTACACATCCACATCATCACCTACACATCACCACACCACACATCCACATCATCACCACACTACAATTTCACCACTACCACTACCACTATACCTCTAACCACACCGCATCAACTCCTGACTACTAATCAATTTCTCTATTCTTTGTTGCATGCGTAATGAAGTCTTGGTTCCTGCGTGTGTGTGTGTGTGTGTGTGTGTCTGTGTGTGTGTGTGTGTGTGTGTGTGTGTGTGTGTGTGTGTGTGTGTGTGTGTGTGTGTGTGTGTGTGTGTGTGTGTGTGTGTGTGTGTGTGTGTGTGTGTGTGTGTGTGTGTGTGTGTTGCTATGGGAGTTATTGATGCATTTTTGTTATTGTTTTTATTGTTGTTGCTGTTACCGATACAATTTTTGTTAGATAAGGATCCAAATTATGAAATAATGTGATTATTTTAATATCAGTGGATATCATGTTTGTCTAAGAACAGTTATTGTGCATATTGGAGAAAATTGACATCTAACATCCTTAATAGGGGACAGACTTGGGGGGGACTGGTGGGTGCGGGAATAGGGGGACAGACTTGGGGTGTGTAGAAAGCCTGTCCCCTATTCCCCCCCTCCTCTAACCCCCCCCCCCCCTTCCAAGCTTGTCCCCTAATCCCGCACCCCCTTAATATGACCATACCTTTATAAATGTGACCGTGTTATACTGTACATTATATTATGCATATGTTCTAAAATTAAATTATTGTTATTGTTATTGTTATTGTTTTTTTTTTTTTTTTTTTTTTTTTTTTTATTAAAACCCCGGGGTATTGAGTTAGCATTTTCCTCTTCCCTAACTTTGTGTGAGGGAAGCTGTGAGGAACATACATACATACATACATACATACATACACTTGGATATCTTGAAGATGAAACACGTGCAAGCAAGGAATTAGCTGAGTTGGAACGATGTGTATGCAAAGGAAGGGAGACCAGTTGGTAGTGGAGTGGTGGTCCATGATTGGCAAACTAACTGGGTTATAACAGGTACAGTAGTGGTCAAAAAATAATCATCCACATAGGGGTAACTCATACAAGAATTTGACAACTTTCCACTGTTCCTTATTAGCTGATACACTTTCCAATACATAGACTAAATACCACTATTTTATTTACTACAAGCAGGAACACACACTACTTAAAACAATAACATCATAATTATGTGAACGTGAAAATATTAGACAGCAATTTGCATTAGATACCCATATGTAGATGATTATTATTGACCACGACTGTATATATAAGAGGCCCAGTAGTGGAGGACACCAAAATGAACCATTCTACAACAACAACCAAGTGAACCATTCTACAACTATGAGTACGACTGAGTGTGTGGAGTGAGCCTGACTTTTTCTTTTGTTAATCAATAAAAAATCGACGTTCAGTACAATACGTTAAGGTGGAGGTTCGGTGTTGGTAAATCTCGAGCGACTGAATCTTCCAAACTATTCCAAGCAACAGAACACCATTATTTTTGTTCATCTGGTCCTGTTTCCTAGCATACTTTGGAGGAATCAAGGCACTCCAATGTACCAAAAAAGAACTACCACGTTAAGCCCAAGTGGTGGAGTAAAGACAAGGCTGATTGTTTATGTGCTAGGAAGAACACCCAATATAGATTAAATATCTCAGATGACATTGGTTAGTGGGCCAAGTTTACAGAATATCGAGGTAAAAGCCAAAAGGTTAATCCAGCAGAGAAAAATAATCATTGAACACGTTGTGAATCAAAGTAAAACCAATCCAAAAGAGTTCTACAGTTATATTTGGCTTAAGTAAGTACTCTCTCTCTCATTCTCTCTCTCTCTCTCTCTCTCTCTCTCTCTCTCTCTCTCTCTCTCTCTCTCTCTCTCTCTCTCTCTCTCTCTCTCTCATTTTTCTACACTATATCACCCCCTTATCACAAGTATATATGTGTGGCTCGAGAGTTGGAAAGTCAGATTACATTTCAAATTAATGACATGAATTTACAGGACCTTCCTAAGTACACCCCGACCCACGACAACATGGCAAAGTGCTAACTCATAATTTATACCCAGAAGGTGTAGGCTAGAGTAGAGTCTCAGACGGGCACATGTTTCTAGGCTCTCCTTTTGTCCTTCACATTCTCACAGCTCGACCTATCATGACTGTATTCGTATATCTGAAGGTAAACACGAACATATATACACACATACAGGACTATACTTTACAGAGGACAGTATACCGATGCTTTTTACTCCCTATACACTGTGAATGTTTGAGGGACCCCGGGAAATATATTGTCAGATAATTGGAGGTTTGTGAGTCCTTCAAACATTGCCACGAAACGCCATCAATATTGAAGGAGCTTGTTTCGTAGCATAGTCGGGAGGAATCAGAAGCCACCAAGTCTCATGCACGTTCACAGGGTTTGGGGATCCCGTGCCGCCAGCTATCCCGACAGATGGCGCTGATGAAAGTGCGCCACTCGAATCAGAGACTCGATTGTAAACAATACCGTCAGGAGATATAGTGACACTAACATTTGTTCGAGTTTTTCTTCAATTCTAATCATGCCTACTCAGTGTTGCGTCCCATTGTGTACAAACAAAGGTGGTCATCGATTTCCGAAGGATAGTATATTGCGAAAAAAGTGGATACAAGCCGTGAAAAGGGGTGAACACAAGTGGAAACCTTCTTCACGTTCTGTTGTGTGCCCCAACCATTTTGATGACAGTGATTATAAAACAACCACTAACGAATGTAGGTAGTTATTAAGAACGTGTATTAATGAATTATGGTATAATACTGACAATACATCTATAATGTAACAGTTAATATGAACGTTGGAAGATTCAGTTTAGTCTAATACTGCTACCATTTCTGTAGGAGATCCTGCTCAAATACGGAGGCTCAAGACGGATTCTGTGCCACACATATTTCCTTGGAAATCAGCCTTAACCCCAAGTCAGAGACAAAGAAGAGAAAGGGGAAGAAAACTACAGGCAACTGAGGATAGCAGATCTGCTTGGAAGGATGTTGGGGCAAATGTAGAGATTTCACTGGAGGATTTTGAGCAAGAAGGTAAGACTTGTCATTCTTCCAAGTTAAGGATTTTCATTATCAAGGCAAAATGCACTTACCTGGTTATGATTTAAGAATGACATAATTTATTGCTGAGAGGTTTGGCTTCCTAAAATTTATTTCTAAATCTTATTTCTTCCCTTTTACTGTACCAATATTTGCTTAATTTCTTTTACAGGACATGAAAATGATTCTGGGATGCAGCCATGTGTACCTCAGCCCATAAAGGAAAGTGTAGACAGCCACAGCCAAACAGATTTCAACGGACTGCATGCTAGAGATTTTGCACTTAATGATGACACTTTTCACAAGCTAACAGGACTTATTTCATACAATAACTTTGCCATGGTATTTGCAACATTTGGGGATGAAGTAGAGAACATGAACTATTATTATGGATGGAAGCCTAAAATGGACCTTGAAGATCAGTTTTTCTTAACAATAATCAGACTGAGAATGAATAAGCCAACTTGGGAGACTGCCATAATGTTTAGAATTCATGATAAAGAAGTATCCAATATTTTTATCACATGGATAAACTTTCTGTACTTTCATTTCAAAGATATTGACTGGTGGCCGTCTCGTGATTTAGTGCAATATTTTTCCCCTACAGATTTCCGAAAGAAATTCTCAACAACTCTAGTAATAATCGATGGAACAGAGATCCCGCTGCAAAAACCAAAAAAGCCCATTGCTCAACAGGCAACATATTCAACTTACAAAAATCGAAACACTGTAAAGGCTTTAATAGGTGTTACGCCTGGTGGGTTGATTTCTTTTGTATCAGATGTTTTTGGTGGTGCAACCAGTGACCGGCAGATTTGTGAAAGAAGCAACCTTGTGAACAAAGTAGAATCCGGTGATTCTATAATGGCTGATAAGGGCTTCAACGTCCAAGACATGTTTATCGATCCAAATGTTGAAATTAATATCCCAGAGTTTTTCAGGAAAAAAACAAGGCTATCAGAGAAATCAGTACTGAAAGACAGAAAGATTGCCAGCAAGCGGGTCCATGTTGAACGGTTAATAGGACTGGCAAAAACTTTTAAAATGTTGACAAGCCCACTGAGCGTTACTGATGCACCATTAGCTGATGCAATTGTGACCAGTGCATTCTTTCTGTGCAACTACAGACCCTGTATTGTACCAACGGATGCATGAAAGGAAGCTACCGGCTGTAGTTTAAAACAGAATTTTCAGGCTAAAAATGTACTTGAGTCTCGGAGTGTATTTATAAATGAAAACAGTTGTCAGCTTGAGACGAAGATTATTGTTGGTACAGCTAAAATAAAGACAATGGTAGGTCCTTGTCTTTATTTTAGCTGTACCAACAATAATCTTCGTCTCCAGTAGAGAACTGTCTTCATTTATAAATACAGTCCGAGACTCGAAGACATTCATCTGAAAATACTGTACCGTTATACACTACGGCCGCAAAGACCTTGCATCATGCCATATGCTGAACTTTGAACAAATATTTTGTTTATGCATGCTTATGACCATTAAATAACAAACATATTAAATTGTACATTTTATTTATACCTATTAAAATGAGTGAATTCACAACAAGGCTTCAAACCACTACACTCAACATGTATTGTATAAGTTGGTTTGAACAGCATATATTTCTGCAGTTATCACTGTGTTGATAGCCATACCACATAACTATTCAGACTATTAAATGAAGGTACATTATTTATTTAACAAACAAAAAGTTTGCAAAACCTGAAAAAATAATATATACTGTATATACATTGACAGTATATATATAAATATTAGTAGTTCAGTCTTTCCAAGTTTACTGTATCTGTATTGTATTTCACTTTGACACCACATGTATCTGGAAAATAAAATGCAACTTTAGCATAATGACTATCCCATCATCTATCTTCTGGAACTGAACTTAATAGAGCTATATAGTTTATTAGAAAAATTAATGTAGATTTAGATCCCGGTAGTCTGCTGAGTCTAGGTCAGACTAATTTCCAAATTATGTTTGTAAAACATAGATGAAAGTGTTTTAGAATGGTACAAAATAGTGGGTAATGATACTAAAATATACAATATGGTGAATGGAGTACTTCTCTTCTTTAATCAAAATGTCTTTTGCATTTATATGAGGTTAGGTTAGGTCATACCTGGTATGCAGGAATTTGCTGTAATAGGTATAGTGGTATAAGTTAGATAACTTAAGTAATGTGTGAGAAATTGTGCAGGCATACTGTACATACCTTCCCTTGTATAAATCAGCTACTTTGGGGTTGAAGTTTGTGTAACAAGCAGATAAGAAATCTTGCAGTCTCTCCATGGTAACTGCTGGTATAGTCTGGTCATACCAGTCTTTATATGTTGAATATTCAGGCACAACCATATGAAATTCAACTTCTGGTTCATCCCTTATATTGTGCACATCATCAAACATTAACCTGCAAAATTGCAAAAGTTTTCACTTACTTTGTAAATATTGCAACCGTTTTCAATTTATATGACAACCACATTACAGATTTATTTCAAGTCTGGTCATCAAGGTAAAACGATCTACAGAAATTGAGCTTCATCTAGACTTACCTTTTCACAAGCTCTGCCTTCTTTCCCGACACTCTTAACTTGCGTGAACGCAAAATTTCTTTAAGATCTGCTATTGTTTTCGTGCCATAATATTGTCCTTCCATCTTGATGTTCAAATAAGCTTACAATGAATCCTGTTGGCCGTAAAATATGGACTAAAAGTAAGCTCTTCTTCGAAGTAAATACACAGCCTCTTGAAATGAGTGGCGCACTTTACACCAGCGCCGCCAAGCGGATTAGTTCCTACTCGCCCCCATTAAGGGAGTCTTTCGTGTCTTGTGGTAAAAAAAAATTGGAGGACAACTGATTGCTCCAAACTATAACACAAACAAAGTCCTCGTGTGTATACTGTAGGTGTCTGTTTCTTGGCATGGCTTGAGGGAATCGGTAGCACTCCAAGTCGACCACAAAAGGTACAACACAACCACCATAAAGACCGACAAATGGCCCATACCTTTTGTCCCCGACTGTACCGAGGGCTGAGGTGACATTGCACATATTCAACCATTCACACACACACACACACACACACACACACACAGTCAAGCGCTGGATATGGGCGATCGAACAAACTATTTTCTATTCTTAATTGTTTTCGATGAGGGACACAAACACCGACTCCTTCTCTCACTCACAACACACCCGCCTCTTACCTGACACCAAGGACAATAGAGGTTATGAGGTGAGAAGCAGGAGGGATGAGAAGTGAAAATGCTAATTACAACAATGGCGCGCGTGTGTGTGTGTGTGTGTGCTGGAGGGAGAGGGAGAAGGCCATGTCTACCAGCAGGATATACCCACCACCCCTCATCCCCCACACAAACAAACAGACACCTCCTCGCTCACCTACTTATCTGACATTCCTCCGTTTCCTGCATGATTTACTTATGAGTTATGTATACAGACTGATAAATACATGGCAGTAAATGACCCCACAAAGTATAACTAAACCTGGATTATACAGTAGACGGGAGGCTCCAAGATTTCCATGTCCTTCCCTTCAAACATAAATTAGGAGAAATGAAGGAGTCGAGGTATTAAACGCAACCTCGATTAGGTCACACTAAAATGAAAGTTAAGTATACAACTCCTATTAACCTTTAATTTACGTAACATGTATTGGGAGCATCGACCATATCTATATTTTTACATGTTTACTATATATTATCTTTCCGTATGCAGACCACGATCAATCGTATACGTAAGGACACTGGCCTGTAGTTATGACAAGCGTCTCAGATACTTTAAGGAAAGGTAAGAGGTAGTGGATCATCACTTTATAATTATAGGACAATGCAACGACTAGATTTTTTGATTTACAACAGTACTGAAAATGATTTTAATATGTAGACAGTAACCGTATATACAGTATAGTAAGTCTAGAATAATTATTAAATTTATAACGTGAGTGTTAGATCCTCACGCTTCACTTTTTCTAATACTTCGAGCAAATGAATCACTGGGGTTGTGGTAGAGGAGCTGGATGTTGTGGGTTCAATCCCCCGGTCGTCACTGGCCACGACTTTGGCTACGAGAAAAAATATATACAGCCGTGGCTGATAGTGCTTGACCAGGGCCCAAGGAGTGTTGGTGAGCAACTGAACAGAGTTCGAACAAGTGAATTTTCCAAACCATTCTCAACGTTGAGAGAGGTTTAGAAGACTCACTTTTTCGAACTCTGTTCAGTTGCTCTCCAACACTCCATGGACCCTGGTCAAGCACTATCACCCATGGCTGTACTTCCGGGTGTGTTATACGTGTTATAATATAAGTATGTTCGAGGAATGTAGTATGTTCGAGGTATACTAACCGGATTCCCCTGCAGGTACGGTGAAGGTGTGGCAGCAGAAGGGGTCGGGTCTTGTATACGCCTCTTGTCTTGAAACAGGAAAGCAACTCTAATGACAACCACAGTGACTGTCAGCAGGGAACTAAACACACTGTGAAGGTCATAGTGATAGAGAAAGGAGGAGGAGGTGGGGTAGGAGGAGGTGGAGGAGGAATAATAGGAGGAGGCGTAGGAAGAAGAGGAGGTGGGGTAGGAGGAAGAGTAAGAAGAGGAGGAGGTGGGGTAGGAGGAAAAGGAGGAGGCGTAGGAGGAAGAAGAGGAGGTTGGGTAGGAGGAAGAGTAAAAAGAGGAGGAGGTGGGGTAGGAGGAAGAGTAAGAAGAGGAGGAGGTGGGGTAGGAGGAAGAGGAGGAGGCGTAAGAGGAAGAAGAGGAGGTGGGGTAGGAGGAGGAGGAGGAAGAAGAGGAGGCGGGGTAGCAGGAGGAAAAGGAGGAAGAAAATGTCGGAGCTATGTAGAATTTCTAACCTACGAAATCTTCAAAAGGCATTCCTACTTTTCCTTCCCACTTCCCACTCCTCCTCCTCCTCCTCCTCCTCCTCCTCCTCCTCCTCCTCCTCCTCCCTCGCCTCCACCATTGCATTTCTCCTCCACTTCCTCCTCCTCCTCCTACCTCTGCTATTTCCACCTGTTTATCATCATCATCCCTCAACAACTTATTCTTTTATTATTATCAAGGGTATACAGTAAACCCCAAAAATAAGATGATAATATTTAGCTCATAATAATCCTTTTAACACAGACTCAGTAATTCACATGTAGTTATATATGTGTGTATGATAATGAATAACAGAAACCTGGGAAAACATTTAGTGGTCTTCACGTACTGAGGGACTGAGTGTAAAATGAAGTACAGTCAACGAGCACTAATAAATATACAGGTTTGGTTGATGCTTCGAATTTCAATGGAGATCTTATTGTGTATTATTTCATTTACTGTTTCCAGGTATTCGAAGCACACCTGTATACTTATCAGTGCTCGTGACTTTACATACATACTGTACACTATTTATTCACTGTGTCTCGAAGATTTATACTGTACATCTGCATGGTTTATTCATCTCTGTACAGTCGTGGAAAATAATCATCTTCCACATTGCCTGAGGTGACTCATGCCTGTAACAGTGGGGGGGGGGGGGGGGTTAGGGGTGTGTGGGAATAGGGGACAGGCTTTCTACCCACCCCAAGCCTGTCCCGCTATTTCCGCATCCCCTAAAGTGCCCCCACCCAAGCCTGTTCCCCTATTCCCGCACCCCCTAGTTCCCCCATGCCTCTCCCCCACTCCCACACACACCCTCAAGCTTGTGTCCCCCTATTCCCGCACCCCCTTAAATAACAGCATCTTCTAATTTACTACCAACACCTTCTGACTACTCAAAATAATAACACCACAATGTCATGGAAACGTGAAAACATAATTATAGTGAGTAATTATTTGTCTCAGTTATTCATTATGTGTACTGAAACTTATGTCCACGACTGTACAAACACACCGATGAACAACCAACATAATTATGAACCTTTTGACACCCCTGTAGTATTGACACCCCTGTAGTATTGACACCCCTGCAGTATAAATGTCGTCAACAATACTATATATATTTTTTATTATTATTATACCCGGTAGAGTTTTTTATACAGGAATTAGCCAGTCATTGAAGGTCTTAAATTTAATAGCGTTAATTAAGGACCCTGTGATCATGACATGGATGAGTGGTATAGAATTGGTTGGTTTGGTTGCTTCTGATTCCTCCTGACTATGCCACGAAACGCACGCCTTCCATATAGGCTAGGTGTGTGTGTGTGTGTGTGTGTGTGTGTGTTTTGTGTGTGTGGGTGTGTGTGTGTGTGTGTGTGTGTGTGTGTGTGTGTGTGTGTGTGTGTGTGTGTGTGTGTGTGTGTGTGTGTGTGTGTGTGTGTGTGTGTGTGTGTGTGTGTGTGTGTTGTGTGTGTGTGTGTGTGTGTTTCGTGGTAATATTTGAAGGGATCATTTACCTCCAGTTTTCTGACCACATCACAGGGTCCCTTATAGTTTTGAGGAATCAAGGCACTCCAATGTACAAAAAAAAAAAAAAAATTACCACCTTAATTAAGTAACTCAAAAGTAGGTGGTGTTGTTTACGAGTAGGCTATGTGCATTTTTTTTTTTTTTTTTTTTTTTTTTTTTTTGTAAAATTCATATCTCACTTATTTTCTTTTTTCTTTTTTGTAACCTGGGACTGATTGGAGTTATTTAGTTATTATTATTTCTGTTTTCATAAATAAAAAAGTATTGTATTCTACTTTTTGTTCGTCTTTAACTGATTCAACGTTATGGAGATAGTAGGTTATATTATGTACACTTTTGGTAACATATATATATACATTAATTGGAGTGCCTTGATTTCTCCAAAGAATGCCAGGAAATCACCAGGACCATGTATGTACGTACAAAACTAATGGTAACCGGTTGCTTCGACTACTTTGGTGGAATAATTTGCTGTACATTTATCAGCAGCACACTTCCTTCCCCTTTATGGAGATACGTACTCATTTGATAAACTGGAGTGCTACTGATTCCTCCAACCTTTGCTACCAAACTCACATTACTTAAAGCAACATTGAGGTCGGCTGTTTTCTGGGATAGTTTGGAGGAACCAGCAGCCCTCCTACATAACTACAAGAGCCTCTCCCCTTAACTGACTGTATCTTTTCATTTTTCCACTCAGTATAAATTTAATAATAATGTAATTTAAGATATGTTTTCCCGAGAGCAACAAGCAAACTCTCCAACACACAGATGCTTAACTATAGGAATGCCATTTTATATATTTCTCTAATCTTTAAACATGAGTGGATAATAATGATATCATGATCTCGACATGCACTGAAAAAAGAACCAAATTATAATATTTTAAGTTGATATTAGAAATACTATTTTCTTTTAGTATATGTTTCATAGAAAACGATTTATTTACTATGGATAACATTTATATACTTAAAATAAGACATGTATACTTCATTGTTATGACTTAGACAGTATATATACCAAGAAATTTAACTGATTCATGATCGTAAGTGATGACTGGCCTTATAATTTGTTCGGAGTATTTTGATTTCTACTTAACATCCCCACTCTCCCCTTAGCATCCATTCACCACGTATTACAAAGGAGACTGTGTTAAATAAATTACTGTAACTATACCACGTGCTTGAGTATAACATCACGTGTCTATTACTATATCACGTGTTTATGGACCCACTTGATGTATTATAGTCAGAAAATTAATTAGAGGTTAGCGAGTCCTTCAAACACTGCCACGAAACACCACCTATACAATAAATAAAAGGAGCGTGTTTTGTGGCATAGTCAGGAGGAATCAGAAGCCACCAGTCAGTCAGTCAGTCAGTCAGGTCTCATACACGAACACAGGGTAGCTTAATTAAGAGGGTGAGGGAGTAGGGGACAGGCTTGGGGGTGGGAGTTTGAGGGGTGCGGGAATAAGGGGACAGGCTTGGGATGGGTAGAAAGTCTCATGTCCCCTATTCCCGCACCTCTTTAACCTACTCCCCCCCACCTCCCCAAGCCTGTCCCCCTACTCCAACACCCTCCTACTAAACCCTTCCTCCTCACCCAAGCCTGTCCCCTTATTCCCGCACCCCCTTCAAGTAACATCTGTAACTACTGAACATCACGTTTTGTCACGAATCTCACACTTTTTATGAGCAAGGATGAAGTCACGTGTGTTATGGTGATCTGAGGGGAGGTGGAGGAGGAGGAGGAGGAGGAGGAGGGGTAGAAGAGGAGAGGAGTGAGGGAAAATGGTGGAGGAGGAGGAGGGGTAGAAGAGGAGAGGAGTGAGGGAAAATGGTGGAGGAGGAGGAGGAGGGATAGAAGAGGAGAGGAGTGAGGGAAAATGTAAGAGAAAGTGTAAGGTAAAGAACGAAGGAGAATGGAGGATGAGAAAATGAAGAAAATGAGAGAAGGGATGGAGGAGGGGAAGGGGAGGAGATGGGAGGAAAAGATCAATGGGAAGGAGAAGGGCAATGGAGAGATAAAGGAAGGGAATGGAAGGGGAGGAGAAGGCAATGGGAAGAAGAGGAGGGGATGGGAAGGGAGGTGAAGAGCAATGGAGAGGGGAATGGAAGGGGAGGGGGGAGAGAAGGGCAATGGAGTGAGGAGGGAAGGGGAGGGCAATGGAGAGAAGGAGGGGATGGGAAGGGAAGGGAAGGGATTAAGGAGAAAAGAAAAAACTCAATCGCCATTATGTTGGTGATGATGATAAAGCAGGTATATGTGAGAGCATGTTTGGGGGGAAGGGAGAGGGGAGGGGTGACGAGGGGAGGGGAGGGGAGGGTAGAGGGGAGGGGAGGGTAGAGGGGAGGGGAAGGAGGAGGAGGAAGAGAGGTGAGACACGTATATTACAGAGAGTAACCAACACTATCTCTCCATCACACTCACTCACTCACTGTCTACTCCCCCCTCCTCCTCTCCTCTCACGTGTTAATTCACCCACCCCCTTTCTTTCTCTCTCTCTCTCCCTCTCTCTTTCTCTCTCTCTCGAGGTGCCACTTGTCCCTTGTAACTCCCTCTTTCTCTCTCTCTCTCTCTCTCTCTCTCTCTCTCTCTCTCTCTGTGTGTGTGTGTGTGTGTGTGTGTGTGTGTATACTGTATATGTGTCTTTTAACATATTAATTTTTACATAAGACATTAGTATAAACATTAATAACACTAAACATATACACAAATTCACTGTCTTGGTAGTAGTTCCCATAATATAAAAAATAAATACATATTTTGAAAATATAATATTAAAAAAGTAATAATGATAGAAATATTATGGGTTGTGAAGGACAAGCCATTCACAATTATATTCTATTACAGTATATATATGTCATTATAATCTGAATATACCATTATTATACCATTATAATCTGAGTATACCATTATCATCTCAATATACCATTATTACACCGCCCCGACCCGATGGTGTATTGTTTTCGGTGCCGGATATTTATTTATTTATTTATTTATTTATCTGTTCGTGTGTTTGTTTACAGTCTAGCGTCCACAGGTTTAGCCGTATGATGTTCATTTTTTTCTATTGATAGATATTCATCAGAAAACAAAATGATTAACTTTTGGGCAAAGTCGCTCTAATGTACACTCGTGATACATAATTTCTGACCAGAGTGTGAGGAGCAGAAAGCTTCGAATCGCCTGGTATTGCTCATTTCCGAACCCAGTACACCTATAGAGGTTGAGTTCGAATGCAGGGTATGTGTGTGTGTGTGTGTGTGTGTGTGTGTGGTGCCTGCCGTTCGTCTCTGGTCAGAAATTGCGTATCATGAGTGTACAGTTGCCAAAAAAGGTATTGCGACAACTATTGATACAACATTAAATATATTAATGTCCAAAGAGGCGGTGTTGCCATCGAATGATGTCTTGTTTTAGTAGTTGGAGTCAAGGTAAGTGTCAATGGAAACAACAATAAGAAAATCAAACATTATTATTATTGTCTTTTATTTTTTTCTTACACTTTTTTTCCTCTGTATCTCTCTCTCGTTTCATCTCAGTGGTTTTAGTTAAATAATCGTGACGTTTAAATTACTCGACACAACTCACGCCCCCCCCCCCCCCATGTCTCCAGTAAAGGAGTGGAATATTTTGTGTGTGTGTTATTGTTATTATTATTATTATTATTACTATTATTAGTATTGAAACAGGGTAAATAAATAAAAGAAATAGTCAGTGATGAGGAATTTGAAACAGGGTGAAAATGAAGAAAATCTTGTTTACTTGGATATAAAAAAAAATCGTCATACCCGAGAGGAAAATCGTTTCACCAGAAAAGTGGTATATAGGCTACGTGTGGAAACCAGCCCTGGAGGAGAAAGATTAACGAAGGCTGCACCACCTGACTTCATTAATCGACCTTCATCAATATTCACTCACGAGATGGATGGGTACACGTGTCAGGCCACTTGATCATTCACACGTGGTAGGCAGCGGTGCACGTGAGTATACGGGAGTGGAGGGAGGGTGCAATGGGTGATTAGAGAAGTGAGGGGCACGGGTGAGATAGGACAGACGGGTGATGAATAGGACAGACAGGTGCTCAATTGGACAGACAGGTGAGATAGGGCAGTCAATAGGAAACGTGATCAATAGGACAGGTGATCAATTGGACAGACAGGTGATCGAAAAACAGGTGATTAAAAGGACAGACAGATTATCAATAGGACAGGTGATCAATTGGACAGACAGGTGAGATAGGACAGGCAGGTGATCAGTAGTGAGAGGGACAGGTGAATAGGACAACAGGTGATTTAACAGCTGGACAGACAGACGTGTGAATTTTATAGTACGACACAGATGATAAACAGTTAGAGAGATTAAGTGATTAGGGTTAGGAGATTGGACAGAGAGAGAGAGAGAGAGAATAGTGATTGGGGCAGGAGATTAGACAGAGAGAGAGAGGAGTGATTGGGGCAGGAGATTGGACGGAGAAAGAGAAAGAAAAGTGATTGGGGCAGGAGACTGGACAAAGAGAGAGAGAGAGAAGTGATTGGGGCAGGAGATTGGACAGAGAAAGAGAAAGAAAAGTGATTGGGGCAGGAAACTGGACAAAAAGAGAGAGAGAAAAGTGATTGGGGCAAGAAATTGAACAGAGAGAGAAGTGATTGGGGCAGGAGACTGGACAGAGAAAGGAATGATTTTGTTGCCCATATGAATACCAACACCTCGACCTTGCACTACATAATCATACAACATTCCCACACACACCACAATAATAATAATATACTTCTACAAACATTTACATCCTAACATTATACAAATACAAGAATAAGGATCCATTTCAATCGTGTCTGTTGCATATCATTATCCTTCCACTATAGAGAAGTATTGTATTGTAGGTGAGTGGCGTATACAGTACACCTTTCCCTTTAGTCTGACACCCATTAAGGGGAGGGTATAGTTTGGACATTTTTGGAGATAATGATTCCTTCAAACTCTTAACTCCAACAGGGCACCATTATGTTTGTTCATCTGGTTCTGTTTCATGGCATACTTTGGAGGAATCAAGGCACTCCAATGTAACAAAACGTATACTCTCTCCCCTTCAGCAGAGGGAGAATACGAGCAATCAAATTAACACGTAGTAGAGTTTTAATTAATCATGTGAGTAGTGCCAGACATCCCCTTTAATTATTGCGTTGTTGTTGACGTTTCCTACATTGCGAAAATGCATGTACCAATTCCCTTCCAATTACTACTATGACCTAAATACCTGAGTACATTATCACTACATATTATTACAGTACCGTATATATATAGAACTTTACTTACATGTGTAGTTATAATTTATGGTGTAACTTGTTTTGTTTTCATTACATTTAAGGACCCTGTGATCGTGTATGAGAATTAGATCCGTAGTTTTAAAAATATTGAGGGCCCTTACTGGAGCTCTATGAACCCTCCAAATAATCAAGGCCACAGAACGCTTCAGTGTTTCGAATAGGGAATCTGTTGCCTGGAGTAGTTTGGAGAATTCATAGAGCTACAGTAAGGGCCCTCAATTTAAAAAAAAAAACCGGGTATTAGAGGCTTCTGCTGATTCCTCCTGACTATGCCATGTACGAAACAAGCTCCTTCACTATAGGTGGTGTTTCGTGGCAATATATGAAGGACTCATTTGCCTCCAATTTTCTAACTATATCATTAGGCCCCTTAACAAAAGAGCTAAGTAATGACATGAGGAAGGAAGCCGGTCCACTGTCGCAAGGATGAACAAAATTACAATATCTAACTCATGATAAAAAAACTGGAAAGAGAAACCAGAACACAAAAAATTAAGACACTGAACACACTCCCGTCGTCTCTCTCTCTCTCTCTCTCTCTCTCTCTCTCTCTCTCTCTCTCTCTCTCTCTCTCTCTCTCTCTCTCTCTCTCTCTCTCTCCACACACACACACCTCGTCTCACCTTTCCTCTTCCCCTCACCTCTCCCCTCTCCTCACTGAGCCTTTCCCCCTCCTCATCTGAATATAAAGTTGGTCCAATGTATTCACTCCTTCAAAATACGGTTGCCAACTCAGCCGCTTCTGGTGACGAACAATGTGTGATGAGAAGAAGGGACTGAACTGTATACGAATTAATGATAACACACACACACACACACACACACACACACACACATAGACACACACACACACACACACACACACATACACACACACATCAGACTGTCCCTATATATGAATCTATCCAACGCCCCGTGTTTATGTGTTTATGTAAATTATTATACGTAGCACATCGAAGGCAGGAGAAGACTTGTGAAACTGGCAACAACAACAACAACAACAACAACAACAACAACAATAACAACAACACCCCCTTTACCTGGTGGAGGGAAGGGGAGACGAGTAAAGGTGTGATCTAAGGGGACTAGACTGAGGGGATACAGGGAGGGGAGAGCTGCAGGGGAATAGAAAGAGAGAAGGGGAGGGGAAATGGAGGGGAAAGACAGAGGAGTGACTGAAAGAGGAGGGACAATGCATAACAGAGAGAGAGAGAGAGAGAGAGAGAGAGAGAGAGAGAGAGAGAGAGAGAGAGAGAGAGAGAGAGAGAGAGAGAGAGAGAGAGAGAGAGAGAGAGAGAGAGAGAGAGGTGTGGTGGATGGGATGGGAGGGAGAGACTGAGGGATAAATATATATAGAGAGATAGAAGTTGTGGAGAAAGGATGAGAAGAGAAATTAAGTATACTTCTATTTTTTCGACTTTTTCTGCTGCTCCCATTGCCTACCATTTCCATTTTTTTTCTCTAACATTCTCTTTTCCTTACCTTTCTGAAATTTCCCTCACTTCTTCCCTCTCTATCCTCTGTCCTTGTCACTCCCCCCCTCATTTCCACCCATCCCCCTCCCTCCCTCCTTCCCTTCCTCCCTCCCTCTCTCCCTCACATTCCCATCTAATATTAAACCCCCTTCCTTACCCTCCCCATCATCACTCCCCCCCCTCCACCCTCACCTCCCCCACCACCTCCCCCTCCCCCTCCTCCTCCTCCCCTTTCAGTTTATATACCCCCCCCCCCTCCAACACACCACGTGATAAGTAAAAGTAATCAATTTATTAGACATTTCAATTATCTTCCACTTTCATTATATACCTTTAAAATAAATATAATCGAGAAGAATAATTAATCTAAAAAAAATGATACTTTGGTTAGACATGCTATAGTTTTCTGCTTTTGTTATTATTATTATTATTATTATTATTATTATTATTATTATTATTATTATTATTATTATTATTATTATTATTATTATTATTATTATTATTATTATTATTATTATTATTATTATTATTATTATTATATTTTCATACTATAAAATCATTATCTCCTTGTTTGGATGGGTTCATCAGGAGGGAGTAGTGGGTTGGGAGGAGCTTTCTTTTTCACTATACTTTCCCTCACACCAACTAATTACACACCAACTAGTTTATAATATAGTAAATATAAACCGGCTAACCAGAACCAACTGCTGGTGGCCTCCTGCTGTCTGGAAGTCCTTCGTATTCCTTCATATTCACTGCCCCCGTCCTCCCTCCCCCCCCCCTGTGTGTCAACGCCTGGGTGCCGTCACTCTACCAACCACAGGACAGGGCTGGTATTAATATCAGTGTGTGTGTGTGTGTGTGTGTGTGTTTGACCTCGGGCGGGTTTCCCTGACCTACATACATGTAGCCTACCCTGGCATTCTGACACTAAGCTATTCCTTCCTTTCTTCCTTCCCTTCCTACGAACATACATACATACAGTCGTGGTCAATAATAATCATCCACATATGGGTATCTCAAATAATTTACTGTCTAAATGTTTTCACGTTCATATATGATGTTATTGTTGTAAGTAGTGTGTAGCTGCCTGTAGTAAATTATAAGATGGTGCTTAATTTATTTATTGGAAAGTTTATCAGGTAAGGAACAGAAGGAAGTTGTCAAAATTTTACATGAGTTACTCCTATATGGATGATTATATATGACCACGACTGTACATTACAATACCAATATGAAAAACAAATATCGAAAAAAAAATTATCCGTGAACGCTAATGTTCTAAAAATGGCAAGACACGTACAGTGCAGTGGCGGTGAGAAGTTGTGTCCCGATTCCCTGACATGATAAATCACAACCAGACGAGTTGGATGGTTGGGACAACGGTGAACCTTGACGAATCTATCCATGGCCCTAAATCTATCCTACTGTGTCTTCATGTCGAAGCGAAACGTCGTCAATAAAGGTTCCTCCTTCCTCCTCATACGGTGTTGTTCTTCATCCAAAACTCAGTCAGTCAGTGCATGTACAGTTGGGGAATAATGTAGCTGAACAGTGTTGGCGGCTTCTGGCAACATCTCCAAAAGTAAACACATCAATGAGAGAAAGTACGAATGAATTAAAGGATAACTTTTATTTCACTGTCTGTGGTTGATCAACGTCACCCAATATCAGTTATACTTATGTAGTAATGAATAAATGTTATCTATTACTACCGGTAACGTGTTTATCACTGACATTGTTACCAGAAGCCGTCAACGGTGTCCAGATACTTTGTTCCCCAACTGTACAAGGAAGGGAACAGAGTTAAAAAATATTCCAGGATGGTCAAAAAAAATAGTGTAAGTTGAACTGATTGCCAGGATTCTCTTTGCAGGATTCACGGGGAAAACTTCAGAGGGAGGACTAACTTTTTGCACCGGTGTTTGCTTCATGATCTGTGGTCTTTCTTTGGCTAGAGGTTTTTTTTTTCATTTATCTCTCTTGTGGGAAAGTTGGTGTGAGTGTGGGTGTGTTGGTGTGAGTGTGGGTGTGTTGGTGTGAGTGTGGGTGTGTTGGTGTGAGTGTGGGTGTGTTGGTGTGGTGGTGATGTGCTGGTGTGAGTGTGGGTGTGTTGGTGTGAGTGTGGGTGTGTTGGTGTGAGTGTGGGAGTGTTGACGGAAGTGTGGGTGTGTTGGTGTGAGTGTGGGTGTGTTGGTGTGAGTGTGGGTGTGTTGACGGAAGTGTGGGTGTGGTGTAATTGTTGGTGGGGGTGTTGGTGTGAGTGTTTGACGGTGTGTTAGTGGGTGTATTGTGGTTGGGTGTGTGGTGGTAGATCTCTACAACACGATCCACACACACACACACACACACAAACACACACACACACACACAACTCTCTATAATACAACCCTAACACCACACTCTCTACCACATCATAACACAACCCAAACAAACACATCCACACCCATACAACTCTATGACACACAACCCTGACACCACACACACACCACCATGTCCAAGATATAAATGGGACAACACGTATATAGCTGACCTTAATGACCAAAGCTTTATCCCATCCACAAAAACTTCTATGCATCCCAAAGCTGGTGGATGAGACATGATTAATTACATGTTTAGACCACCAAAAGCTACTCTCCTGCCATCATTATTCTTCCTTTATTTCCTCCCTGCATGCTTCCCTTCTCTCTCTCTACCTTCTCCCTGTCTATATATTCCTTTCTTTACTATAACCATTTTTCGTCTGCCTTCACGCTGTCCCTCTTTTTTTATTTCCTTTTCCATACATACCATTTTTCCTTGTTGTCTCTTTCCAGTTTCTCTTCCTCCGTTCATAACCACTTCCCTTCTTTAACTTCTCTCTTTCGCAGCGACCCTCCCTCCCCACTTGTCATTAAAGGGGTTGGGGTTTGGGGGGTTTTGGGGGGTGCGGGAATAATAAGGGACAGTCTTTCTACCCCCCACCCCAACCAAGCCTGTCCCCCTACTCCCGCACGCACCCCCCTAACCCCAAACCTGTCTCCCCAATTCCCACCCACCCTTAATTCTCTACCTCACCCCTTCTCCCAAAATTCTCTCTCCATTCTCAGCCGACCGACCTCGATTCCTTTCTCTCGCTGCATCTCCACTTTCTCAACCACCACCACCACCACCACCACGACCTTCCCTGACCAACTGTGCTCATACTCAACATCACTCAATCACCACCACTGTTCACATTACCTTCCCCCATCCTTCCTTCCTTCTACTTCAACACCATCGCTCCTTCACCATCACCACCACTACTATTCTTTTCCACCACCATTTTTTTCTCAATCTAGTCCCATCTTTCCTCCTCTTCCATCACCACTATCACCACTATCACCACCAACCATCTTCACCACTATCACCACCAGAAACATCACCCTCCATCTTTCTTCTTCGTCACCATCTTTATTTCTTTCCTCTCTTCTTCCACCACCACCACCACCACCACTATCACCACCAACCACCACCACCACCACCATCACCAAGAAGACGCCCGACCCATTTACCACCACCACCACCACCACCACCACCATCACCACCATTACCTCTCTATGAAGTATCGTATTTCTCACTCACGTCTATCTTTTTGTTTGTCTCCATCACCTTATAGTTCCTCTTCCAACCCAACTCAACCCCTTCCCCTCTCCCCCCTGGTCTGTGTCTGGAAAGAGGAGAGAGAGAAAAAGACATGAGGAGGAGGAGGAGGAGAAGGAGGACGAGGAGGAGGAGGAGGAGGAGGAGGAGGAGGAGGAGGAGAAGGAGGAGGAGGAGGGGAAAAAAGAAGTAGATAAGGAGGAACAGAAAGAGAAGGAAGAAGATAAGAAGGTAAGTGGTGGAGGAAGAAGAGAAGGAATATAACAAGAGGAAGAGAAGAAGGAATAAAGAGAGAGAGAGAGAGAGAGGAAAAGGAGGGAGAAAATAAAGACGAGTTCCATGAGTTATAAATAAAGAGAAAAATTAAACATAAATATAAAAATATAAATTCAGAAACCGACAGACAGACAGACAGAGACAGAAAGACAGACAGAGACAGAAAGAAATAAAGGCAAACTAACAGAGCAAGACAAGAGATACATTTCATCCTCAAGGGTAAGAAAGGGAAGGGATGACTAGGAGATATTATTGGTGTTTGGAAAGGCAGGTTAAGGGGAGAGTATACTTTTGATAGATTGGAGTGCCTTGATTCCTCCAAAGTATGCCAGCCAGGAAACAGACCCAGATGAAGAAAATTAATGGTACCCTGTTGCCTGGAATAGTTTGGAGGAATCATAATCTCCCAAAAAATATCAAAACTATACCCTCCCCTTAAAATGAAAAGTATACACGATAAAAAAAAAAAAAAAAAAAAAAAAAAGACACATTGGAAGCACAGGAGGAGAAGAAGAGGAAATATTTTGCTTGCGTTGCCACACTACCTGTACTGTATGTATGCTTGAAGGCAGAAACAAGAACTCAGGGGATTGTTTCTTGCATTGTTTTGTTTTGTTTTGTTTTTTCTTAGTGATGTGGTGGATGCTGTAATTTGCATCTTTTCACTGTAATAATATAATGGTTCAACCTTAAATTGTGTGAATATTAATTAACTGATGATGCTTGGGTTAATTACTTGTTTAATTACTTGTTTAATTAACTGATGCTTGGGTTAATTACTTGTTTGTTTTGATGTGGGAACGAAAAGCGAATACGTTGGTTTGTGTAACTAGACATTTCGTGATAAAAATGAGTATCAATTATTATCATTATCACCATCAAACATCATCATCATCATCATCATCAAAAAACATCATCATCATCATCACTTTCACTAACTAAGTACAGGCCACAACGAATCAACTTCACACCACTAAAAAAAAAAAAAAAAAAAAAAAAAAAAAAAAGTAGATCTCAGTACCCACAACAATTGAGTACAACTCTACAAAATCTAACAGTGATATAGAACATTAGACAGACAGACAATTAGACAGACAGACTATATAAGACTACCATGACATCAAGCAGTATCCAAAAAAAAAAAAAAAAATAGAACAGAGTATAAAATCACCTTTAAGGGATGAGAGGGGGAGGAAAGAGAGACAGACATAAAAGGCCGGCTTGCTGAACTGAGGCGGGACCCTGACGTAGTGGGAGAGATCTAGAGGGGGAGAGAGAGAGGATCGACTTTTTTTCTTTTTTTTTTTATAATCCCAATATTTTTCTGCCCCAGTGATAGTGAGGTCAGTGACACGGGTAGGTAGGTAGGTAGGTAGGTAGGTAGGTAGGGAGGTAGGTAGGTAGGTAGGGAGGGAATGATGGATGGATGGATGGAGTGAGGAAAGAAAGGAGATAGTGAGGGATGGAGGGAGGGAGGGTAAGAGAGATTGAAAGAGAGAGGGTATAAGAGGGAGAGACAACAGTGATTTCCTTTAGCACCTGGGAACACATATATAACAAAATCTACATATTTCTATCCCTTTTTTTTTTGTGTTTTTTGTTTTTTGTATGAACTTATAAACTAGACCCCCTCAGGATGTCCCCCTCAACTCCCCCCCCCTTCCTCCCTCCCTCCCTCCTCATATCCATCCATATTCATTTGTCACATGTGTTTGAGGAGTTAATTGGTGGATGTAAACAAAGGCTCTCGTCCCACACCCACCAGCCAGCCAGTGTTGATTACCTCGCCACGTGTTATACATTTGTCGTCGTTGTTGTTGGGCTGCATGGTATCGGCCTGGATCTCTTTAAGCGACCTCTTGTTGTAGTCAGAACATTGGAGGTAAACGAGTCCTTCAAATATTGCCACGAAACACCACCGATAGGGAAGGAGCTTGTTTCATGGCATAGTCAGGAGGAATCAGAAGTCTCCAATTTTATACACGATCACAGGGTCCTTAAAATGGGACGCCGAACATATTTGTCCAGTGATTATGTTATGTATGTGTGTGTGTGTGTGTGTGGGTGTGGGTGTAATCTAGCAAACAAATATGCCCTATATGTATGTATAAAAGAAAAGGATGGATGGAAGGATGGAGGAGAGAACGAATGAGTGACAGAGATAAAAGAACAAAAGAATGAGTGAGTGAGTGAATTATTGCATGTGGAAAAGAAAGATAAAGAGACAAAAAGAGAGAAGGAATGAAAGAAATTAAGTGAGAGAAAGTATGAGAGTGAGTGAGTGAGTGAGTGAGTGAGTGAGTGAGTGAGTGAGTGAGTGAGTGAGTGAGTGAGTGAGTGTGTGAGTGAGTGAGTGAGTGAGTGAGTGAGTGGGTGAGTGAGTGAGTGAGTGAGTGAGTGAGTGAGTGTGAGAGTGTTTGTGGGTGACCAGGGCAAGCGCAGTATGGTATATCCTTGAAGGGAATGAAAGGCATCTTGTTATTAAAACCGGCCAAGGCTACATGGAGCGACCGTGGAGGAAGATCCGTCCGTCAACTTCACGCTGCTGCTGTGTAAAGTTATGAGGGTGACGAGGGCTGGGTGGGCATGAGGAGGGAGGGAGGGAGGAGGGCTGACGTGACTGGCTGGGTGGGCATGAGGAGGGAGGGAGGAGGGCTGAAGTGAGGAGGGAGGGAAGAGGGCTGACGTGAGGAGGGAGGGAGGAGGGCTGAAGTGAGGAGGGAGGGAAGAGGGCTGACGTGAGGAGGGAGGGAGGAGGGCTGACGTGCTTGGCTGGGTGGGCATGAGGAGGGAGGGAGGGAGGAGTGAGGAGTGCTGACGTGACTGGCTGTCTAGTGAGTTGCTCCTCCTCGTCATCCCGTCCGTCAACACGTCCAGTAATATCACACCTTAGTAGCAAGCAGAGGGTCTTAGTAGTATTATACCACATAAATATATTACATTACTATATAATAGAGGCATAATTTAGCAACACATCCAAGTAACACGACTTAACAGCAATTTACCTAAAGGGGTTCATATATTGTTTTGGTCGAATTGGTCGAACTTATGCCAACAAACTATGTCAGGATATATGTATATATATATATAAAGGCCTACTCATAGGTCTTGTATATACACACAATATACTTTACCCTTTCGGCAATTGTTCGTAAATTGCAAAATACGAAATAAAATCGAAAAGCGGTAAGAGAAACATTGCAACAACAACAACTTGCATTATCGACACTTTCAAAATCGTGCAGAGTCACTGAGTTACACACACGACTTGTTTTTTACTCACTTTGGTCATGTAGCGCCATGAAAAGAAAAATAACATATACCGGTACTAGTTTGATGAAGCAAGCAACCACAAATGGCCTAATTAAGTTATTAAATAATGTTGTAGCTGTGAAAACTCAACATTTCTAGACGTAAGTATCAGTAGTGTTGACATCTTCTTCACTACACTAAGCATATGTTATCTTCCCATGAATAGGTTTCAACACAACTGTATATTTTAAATTTTAGTCAGAGAAAGTTCACAACAACAGAGACCAAATGTTTCCGAGGTCAAAACTCTTATAATGATATTGGTTACAACAATAGTTCCTCTTCGTCATATTTGTTACCACATGTATACTTTGCTTATTAATATTCAACAACACCAAATCAATTAAGAAAAATATGCGATGAAAATATTGTACTACTCAGGCGAACAATAAATTCTATCTAAAATGTTATTATCATCTTCAGAAAAAAGTATACATAAAAATGGAAAAAGATGTATATTTAGGAATTGTCAAACTTAATTATTCAAGCATCTCACGGCATTATTAATTTTATTTCATGTTTTTCTAAGTTTAAGCTGGGGATGGGGAGGACATTGTTGCAAAGATGAAGTAGCTTAAACAATAGAGTGTCTACAAACAGTGTGTGTGTGTGTGTGTATATATATATATATATATATATATATATATATATATATATATATATACATATATGTATGTGTGTGTGTGTGTGTGTGGTGTGTGTGTGTGTGTGTGTATGAGTGTGTGTTAGATGAAAGTTAAAAATTCGCTAGGGCATTTCAACATCCTAAAAAATACCAACGACTTACAAATAATGTCTCCTGTATAATATAATAGTGATACTGACTGACGAGTGAGTGGGCCAGGAGGGAGGGAGGGAGGGAGAGTTTTGCCGACCTCCACATCCCACCTACATTAATTAAGAGGAGAGAGAGTATACTTTTGGTACACATAGGAGTTCCCTGATTCCTCTAATGTATGCCAGAAAACAGAACCAGCCAGAGAAACAAGAATAATATTTATGGTTGCTTGGAATAGTTTGGAGGAATAATTTACTCCAGATTTTGGTACCCACGCTGTATCCTCCCCCTTAAGGGTTGTGTGTGGGAGTAGGGGACAGGCTTGGGGGGAGGGACTGGGGAGGTGCAGGAATAGTGGGACAGGCTTGGAGTGGGTAGAAAGCCTGTCCCCCTTATTCCCGTACCCCCCTAACCCCCCAAAATCCCCACCCCCCAAGCCTGTCCCCCTACTCCTGCACCTCCCAAAACCCCCTCCAAGCCTGCATGTCTCCCTATTCCCACACCCCCTTAGCAAACCCTGGAGAAAAAAAAAATAAAAGAGAACAAGCATCTCAGCTGACAACTAAATTGCTCTTCTCACTTCCGGTGTTATAGATACAAATGCTGCCGTGTTGCAATTGACTAAACCGATTTATTGTACAGTCACCTTTAGTGAATTATGTAATACTATACTTTTTTTGTATTATGTTGTCGCCTCTTCAACTTTACAAAGGACACTAAAAAAATCCATGTTGTACTCGCTCGTGAGGGAATTTTGTCTGTTTACGAGCCTGAAATAAATACATATAGAGGAATATATAATAATTTAAAAAAAAAACTCATTTCAATATACATCTTCAGTGGAGGCGGCGACACAACACATGACATTTTTTACTCTGACTGTACGTAATGAAGGTAAATTGGAGACATACATTGCAATTAGACCTTGATACATTGTAGGGTTATAATTACGTTCTCGTCCATTGATAGTTAACCTTATAGTACAGTGGGTCTCAGGAATTCGTGATTCAATGATTCGTAGCAACTAAGAAAATTTAAATACAGTACTTTCTTAACTCCAAACTTTCTTTTTTAGTAATCTTTATCTGCCCCTAACTAATACTTGAATCATGTAGTCAGCAGAACAATGTCTACAGTATAAATATATATATATATATATATATATATATATATATATATATATATATATATATATATATATATATATATATATATATATATATATATATATATATATATATATATATATATATATATATATATATACATGTATATATGCAGAATAAAGACCTCTCGTAAACAATGTTCTGTGTACGAATTTTTGAGGTCAACTGTACATCTGTAGTAGCTATATATTTCCAAACTGGTAAGGGAGGGGAGGGGAGGGGAGGGAGGGGGAGGGGAAGGGCGGGGGAGTAGGAGGAGGGGAGAGAGGGGGAGGGGAAGGGCGGGGAGGGGGAGGGGGAGACCGTGGGGGTGTGACTGATGATGACATTCCCAAGTCTTACATTACAGGTTAATTTCTTGTTTTCCGTCGGTGGGGGATGACTTTTCCCTACAGTATACTCTTCTCACATTTCAGACTCAGCAAAATCCCTCTCGTTTCGTTATGGGGGAAAGTCTTGTGTGTGTGTAAATCTGGAGCAACTGAAACTGAATCCTCCAAACTATTCCAAGCAACAGAACACCATTATTTTCGTTAACTTGGGCCTGTTTCCTGGCATACTTTGGAGGAATTAAGGCACTCCAATGTATGTACCAAAAAGGAATTAATTACCCCCTTTAAACCCATGTTCGGTCTTCTCTTTATCGCTGAAGAGAGATATATTTAATGTGTCATAATTATAATCGATTTCTATCAATCTATTATTCAAGCTCCGTGATACCATGCATATATTTTCATTTATTATTCATAATTGACGCAAAAGTTTAACACAACAAATTCCAGACAATTCCTTCCTTCGGCTGCTTATGGAATTAAACTAAATAAATATCGTACAGTCGCGGCACATAATCATTGACCAGACTTCCCCTTACATTCTGATCAAGGACTATCACTCGTAGTTTTAAAACATTTGAGGGCCCTTACTGGAGCTCTATGAACCCTCCAAACTACTCCAGGCAACAGATTCCCTATTCGAAACACTGAAGCGTTTTGTGGTCTGGATTATTTGGAGGGTTCATAGAGCTCCAGTAAGTTCAAATGTTTTAAAACTACGGGTGTATGTGCCGCAACTGTACCTGTATATATAATCCATGTGGTTCAGTTAATGTAAAGAAAGTGAACTCACTAACCATAACCATGAGGTAATTTTATAAAAGGTCACAGTCGAGCAACTCATGACTGACTTTCTTAACACCATTACAATTCCGTAAAAAAAAAATAGTAAAAGAAATAATAATAGAGGTTTCTGATATCTTATAGTGAAGACCCGTTTTTTAATGCACAGAAGAGAAGAGAGAAAACTTGTCTATGAATTCTTATTAGAACGGGACTTTTTTTCTCGACATGTTTGAAGCTCACAACACAACACACCGTCACATTTTCTTTCCTACTCTGACCATTATGAGACTTTCTCCGTCCTTCATAAAACTCCTGCCAGTTGTCAAAGCCTTATTAGAGTACAACACCCCATACCTATAAGTTTGGAGATCTTATACGAGAACGAAGGATGGACGGAGAGAGGAGATCTGATACGAGGACGGAGAGAGGAGATATGATACGAGAACGGGGGATGAAGGACGGAGAGAGGGGATCTGATACGAGAATGGAAGATGAAGTGTCGACGGAGAGAGGAGATCTTACACGAAAATTGGGGATGAAGGACGGAGTTGGATGTAAATAGTTATCATGGTGCTGTCTTATCTCACTATAACTCATTCCAGGGTCTACTTTCACTGTCCCCGTTTCGTGACTTGAGCCATGCAGCGTGAGGGTCGCTTCGGAAGTACCACGCTGGACTCAAACCTCAACACAATCATGACCTCTTCGGTGCGTGGCGTGCTGACCTTTCTTACTTCCACCATAATTGACCTCTTGTTACGAACGAGTGCATTAATAAGAGAGTAATAAAGTGGTGGCGGTATATTGTCGGCTATCCTATACCACTTTCTCCTCATACGAAACACTGGTACTACATTAATGAAAGGGAGGATACACTTTGGATACATTGGAGTCCCTTGATTCCTCCAAAGTGTGCCAGGAAACAGTACCAAGTTAACAAAAATGATAGTGGTCTGTTGGAGGAATCATTTGTTTCAGATTTACCAACACTGTATTTCCCCATTAATTAACTCGTTCATCATCATCACCATCATCACCATCATCATCATCATACACTACATTCCTCTTTTTTCAAGGGGTGGAAGCTCCAAACCCATAGGTAAAAAAAAATAAAGCACAAAACACACACACACCAAAAACAATTGGATCACACTCCTATACTCTCCCCATGATATGATTTCAAACCATGGAGACAATATACTTTCCTTTTCCTATTGTTCTAATTGTTCTGATATAAAATTGTACGAAAATTATTTAATAAACATCTGCTGATGGTATATACGTGTTTTTTTTTTACCTGTGTATTGTAGTCACAAATACAAATACTAATCGGACCATAACATACGAGTCACTGTGATACAAGGAGCGTTGGATGTATTCCCCCCCCACCCCCAAAAAAAAAATAAAAAATAAAAAAATAATAATAATAATAATAATAATATTATATAAAATAAAAATGAGTGGTGTCATGGTCGTTATGTTTACCTCATGAGAACGGTACATTCCTCTTCCATTACGACAACAACAAATACCAACCACGGCTAATGGAAGGAGGATACAGTTGGTAAATCCGGAGCAAATCATTCCTCCAAACTATTCCAAGCAACAGGTCACCATTATTTTCGTTCATCTGGTTCTGTTTCCTGGCATACTTTGGAGGAATCAAGGCACTCCAATGTATGTACCAAAAGTATACTCTCTCTCCTCTTAATGTAGCCTGTGTAAAAAAATGTAATGTCGTAATAGAGATTAACTTTCCTAGCCTCACTATCATGGCTATTTCAAAGTATGCAAATGAATACCATATGTTAGAATAAATGGCTTAACTTGTTGGATATTACTTACCATCGTCAACACAACGAACGACAAACAGGAAATATTTGAGCAGAATAGCACTAGACAAGTTTACCTGTTATAGTTGGAAAGTCATTGTTCCCAAGGACTCAAGTGTGTGTCAGCATACCCACACCTCCATTCACTCACTCACTCACTCACTCACTCACTCACTCACTCCACTCACACCTTAGCCAAACTTCAGCTTACTCACACACTCACTCACTCACTCACTCACTCACTCACACACTCACTCACTCATTCATTCACACACTCACTCACTCCACTCACACCTTAGCCAAACTTCAGCTTACTCACACACTACTGACTGTCATTACACACTCACACACACACACACACACACACACACACACCTTTTGATTGAACCTTATCTGGGAAGTGCGCAGAAAGGAGTGAGAAAAGTGACGACTCCCACCTCTGTGACATCAACACCTCTTGCGTCAACACACATATATATACTCCCTCGTCCCAGCCATGTTATATTGCCCTGCGTCAAAGTACTGGAGTATGGGTGTGGATATTATTTTGGTTGTGGTAGTTGTTGTTGTTGTTGTTTTGGTTGTGGTAGTTGTTTTGGTTGTGGTAGTTGTTGTTGTTGTTGTTGTTCTGGTTGTGGTAGCTGTTTTGGTTGTGGTAGTTGTTGTTGTTGTTGTTGTTTTGGTTGTGGTAGTTGTGGTGGTGGTTGCTGTAGTTCCTCAAGCTGTCTGACCGAGCAGCCATGAGTTGTGGTAGTTGTAGTAGTTGTGGTAGAACTTGTCTTAGTTGTGGTTGTAGTTGTGGTTGTGGTATTTGTTATGGTTGTGGTAGGTGTTGTGGTTGTTGTTGGTGTTGCTGTGAGTGTTTCCTGGTGACTATTGGTAAGGGACATGCAAAGAAGATAGATACGAGTAAATCTACGCAAAGTCTTGCTTTTAATTTACAGATGAGGAGAAGGGAGAGGACCACAGAGACGAATTTCATGTTTAATTAATCATGTTCATTAATTAAACAAGAAATTCGTCTCTGTGGTCCTCTCCCTTCTCCTCATCTGAAGATAGATACTTTGTATATTATGCCCAATTCAAGAGGCGTCGACAAGTCAGTGTAAGACATACATTTATATACAGATTCAGCGGCTTTAATTATGGGGATAGTATACTTTTGGTACATACATTGGAGCACCTTGATTCCTCCAAAGTATGTCAGGAAACAGAACCAATGAATAAATATAAATGTAAACGGTTGCTTGGAATAGTTTGGGGGAATCAGTTGCTCCAGATTTAGCCCCTTAAGACTGATATGGGGGTCGGGTGTAGCGAAGTAGGTCACGGGAGTTGTGGTCATGTCGAGTCACGTGATTATGTTTCTAAGTGACATACATTCTTTTTTGTTTTTCTATGCGGTGTGATGATGTGTCCTATACGCTTGGTAGATAGTAAGGTACCCAGTGTGTGTGTGTGTGTGTGTGTGTGTGTGTGTGTGTGTGTGTGTGTGTGTGTGTGTGTGTGTGTGCAGTATCAGGTTATGTATTGTTTGCTATTTCTGAGGGTCAATTATCCCTGTTATTGTTCATATAATAGGGAGTGTGTTTATGGGAGCAGCTGAGGCCGAGGTGTGAATGTGTCGGCTCTTGTTGGTTGGTTGGTTGGTTGGTTGGGGTCGGGAGGTGTGGAAAATGCCCATATTAAAGCCGGACGAACCAGCCACTTCTATCCCCACCACTTCTTCATCTATTCTCCTCTCCCCACCACTTCTTCTTCTATTCTCCTCTCCCCACCACTTCTTCCTCTATTCTCCTCTCCCCACCACCTCTTCTTCTATTCTCCCCACCACTTCTTCTTCTATTCTCCCCACCACTTCTTCTTTTACTCTCCCCACCACTTCTTCTTCTACTCTCCCCACCACTTCTTCTTCTACTCTGCTCTCCCTACCTCCTCCTCTACTCTCCTTTCCCTACCTCCTCCTCTACCTCTACACTCTCCCCCTACCTACCTCGTCCACTTCTCCCTACCTCCTACTCTACTCCCATGTCTACCTCTTCCTCTACTCTCCTCTCCACACCTCATCCTTACTACTTCTTTTCCCTCCCCCCCCACACCTATCTCATCCTCTTCTCCCCTCTGTTGTGTTGTCAGGGGGAGGGAAGGGGTCCAGGGGTACGAGGGGGGGGAGAGGTGAGGGGAGCAGGTAAACAAAAAGAGAACGAGTGAGGTAACAGGGAATAAAAGGCTACTGAATTCCTATAGAGTGTGAATGGGATGAGAGAGAATAAAAAAAAAGTACAATTTGGTAAGGGGTCGAAATTGGATAGCGAGTTAAAATATGTAGTTAAAATAGGTAGTAAAAATAAGTAGGGCCTTCAGTAGTAAAGAGAGAATCAGACAGAAGTAAAGAGGGGAACAGGGAGAATAGTAAAGAAAGAAGGGAATAGGAAGAACAGGAAAGGAAGGGGGACAAACCAAAATTACAGGCAAGGCAGGAAAGGCGAATGAGGCGAGGAGAGATAAAAGGGAGGAGAGGCAGTAGGGGCAGGAGGGGGGGCAAGTTAGAAGAGGGAGGAGGGAATGGCAAGTGGGGAGAGAGAGAGAGGGTGAAAGGGTCGGGTAAGGGATTGGGGATTTCGAAACAGATGTGTGTGGTGGGGGTAAGCAGCTTAGGGAGGGAGGGAGGGAGGGAGGGAGGGTAATGGGCGTCAAGGGAGGGTGAGAGAGAGAGAGAGCCTTAAAGGGAACAACAGACTACACTTCTCTGGAAACACCGACGAAGAGAAGGAAGAGGAAAGGAAGGAGGAGAAGGAAGAGGAGGGAGAGGGAGGAAGAATATGAGGAGGAGGAGGAGGAGGAGGAGGAGGAAATGGAAAAAGATGAGATAGAAGAGGAATAGGGAGCGAAGGAGGAGTAGGAAGAGTAGTAAGAGAGGAAAGAAGAGAAGGAATACAAGGGAAAGTTCAGGCAACAGGAGGTCCATAGTGGCCCTTTACGAGGTTACTTGTTGAACTATGTTAATCTAGACTACGTGTTGAAGGAAAGGAAAGGAAGAAGAGGAGAAGGGAGAGAGGGAAAAGAAGGAAGAAGAGGAGAAGGGAGAGAGGGAAAAGAAGGGAGAAGATGAGGAAGAGGTTGGTGAGTGTAATCAGGAGAATGTCTAAAGAAAAAACAGGTAAGAGGTGAGAAGGAGGTGGTCAAGTGGGAGAATGATTGATTGAGAGTTTAATAAGAACACCCCAAGGCCTTGAAAAACCTTTAGGACGAGGGAGAAGGTGATAGAAAGGCGGGACAAAAAGCACGAAGGAAACTGGAGTGGATGGGTGAGAGGATGAGAGAGTGGAGGATGAGAGAGTGGATGTGTGAGTTACAAGGACAAGTAGCACCTCAAAAGGTCTTACGACCCATACCAAGGAGGTACCGTAGGTGTAGTAGTAGTTGCTAACTAATAGTGAGATAAAAGTATAGTAAAGAGAAGGCTCTCCCCACCCACCTCTCCCACCCGCATTGCGGGTATGGAAATGGAAATGTACCTAACCCGGAGGAAAAAAGGCCGGACTAGGACATTTTGTACAAGAAAGGAGGAAACAATCACTTTAACTCTACCAGGCTTGGCAGAACTTTGTCTAACTGTTTCTTGAACTGTTCTATCGAGGAACTGTGAGAGGATGAGAGAGTGGAGGATGAGAGAGTGTATGGGTGAGAGGATGAGAGAGTGGAGGGTGAGAGAATGAGAGAAACTGAGACGTGGCTAAGGAGGAGTAAAAAATAGAAATAGAAAGTGCCAAAAAGAAAGAGGGAAGAACATGTACCCAAATAATTACCGACACGTAAAGGTAAACAACAACATGCATCAGTGGTAAGAAAATGGGACTCAAGGAGGTAACACACATTTGGTATAGTTGCCAAAAATGGTATTGCGACAACTATTGATACAACATTAAATATATTAATGTCCATAGTTGTTTGTAGGGATTATAAGTATGTATTACAGAAGGATATGTATATTTCCTTCTGTTATACATGCTTATAGTCCCTACAAATAGTTGTGGATATTACTAGGGTTAAAGTTCTATCAACATTTGTCGCAATACCTTTTTTGGCAACTGTACATACTGTAGATTAGAGCATCTTGATTCTTCCAAAGTATATATCATCAGGAAACAAACAAGACCCCATGACCAAAAATAACGGTGTTCTTTCATGGCTGGGAATAGTTCAGAGGAATTAATTGATCCAGAACTATTATACGAACACTGTAAAGCATTTCCCCCATAAGTTTAAAATGAATGTCAGATCCAACAACACCAAACACAAGAAGAAGAAGAAAATGAAAAGGTTGTTGAGTCATTCGTCTTGATTAAGGGGGAGATTTTCTTGTTGGAAGGCTATTCTGATTCCTCCAAACACTGCCAGGAAACAGATGCTCTCGTTGGTATTAATAGGGGGGTCTGTTTCGTGGCATAGTTTGGAGGAAAAAATAAATTCACCAACACATGAATCTCGGCTTAATCCATCATACTATCCAGGCCAAGTCCCCAAATAAAGCTTCACGTATAAAAAAAAAAAAAGAGAGAGAGAGAGAGAGAGAGAGAGAGAGAGAGAGAGAGAGAGAGAGAGAGAGAGAGAGAGAGAGAGAGAGAGAGAGAGAGAGAGAGAGAGATAAGGAGCCTAGGATTTGTTTGTGTTGGTGACGTGTGTGTATGTTGTGGATCATCTGTTGTCATGTGCGAATAAAAATTATAAGTCCACTGATTCCTTTAATGTTACCCCACACAGTTGTTATATTAGAGAGACTTGATTCCTCCAAAGTATATCAGGAAACAGAACTAGATTAAGGACCCTGTGATCGTGTATAAAAATTGGAGGCTTCTGATTCCTCCTAACCACGTCACGAAACAAACTCCTTCCATATGGGTGGCGTTTCCTGGCAATGTTTGAAGGACTCCCCAAACCTCCTATTTTCTGACTACATCACAGGGTCCTTAACAAAAGTAATGGTTGCCTGTTGCTGGAAATAGTTGGTTGATAACATTTACTCCAGATTTACTAACACTGTAATATCACCTAAAGGAGCAATTCTTTTCTTGATAAATCTGGAGCAACTGATTCCTCCAAACTGGTCCTCTTTCCTGGCATATTTTGGAGGAATAATTATTAAGGCACTTCAATTAACCAGAGAGAGATCCCCATAAGCTAAACCTGACATCAAATCCTTTACTACTATATTGAAACATTTAGATATATATTTAAAGGGAATTAAAAGAAGCACTTCATTTCACCCAAAATAGATGATCCAGTTTACCTACATGACTTCAGCACACACTAGAGTTTATATATAGAACACGTAATCAAAATATGTTTCCACTAAAAGCTTCTCCTTAATAAATGAATGCATGGTGTTTAGTCAGTGCAGATTCATATACATAATACATACATACATACATAGAGAGACACACAAAAAATAAAGTGCTCGTATATAACCTCATTCCAACTCCCTCAATCCTACAACCAACTCGGGGGTCCCATTCATTTTATCACAGCATTTACATAATTTTGGGGTTAAGGTCGTGTGTGTGTGTGTGTGTGTGTGTGTGGTGACTGCCATAGCTAACTACATAAATATATCCTAAGCCAATATTATTATTTTTTCTCCTTCGTGTGTGTATGCATGTGGGAAGTTTTGTGTTGCAGCGATAAGGCCAAAAATTAATTATTATTATTCGTAATGATGGTCTATCCTCTTCACCTCAAAGTTTATGAATGAATATAGGGGAGATTCATTTTTTTTTTTTTTTTTTTTTTTTTTTTTGCTGGTGATATTTGAAATGTCTTTAAATTTGATTCCTCCAAACTATGCCACCACCAGAAAGATCCCTTTATTATAGTACAGTTGCCTCCAAGAATGTTGAGACACTCCTCCCTGCTAGATTCAAGCAAGCAGGTAGGTAGGTAGGTAGTGTCTCGAGATTTTTGGAGGCAACTGTACCACCGAGGACATTTGTTTTGTTCTCTGGTATAGTTAGGAGGAATCAGTAGCCTTCCAAATTTCCCAACAAGAAAATCTCCCCTTAATTAAAAAAATGAATTAAAATGACAACAGTAACCCCTTGATTAAACAAGAACATGAAGGAAAACCCTTCTAAAGCTCCGGCTTTTAATGATTCAAGTGAAATAATAAAATATCCATATGTAAAGGTCTCAAAAATATTAATTATGTTTTATCTGGATTTTCGTATTCATATGGTTATATTGAAATTTTGAAATGAGCCCTTTTTATTGAGGGTGAACCCCTCGGTTGAACCCCCTCTCGGTTGAACCCCCTCTCGGTTGAACCCCCTCTCGGTTGAAAAAATGATTCAATGTCGGTAAAAGAAAATGGATGGGAGGAAGAGAGTAGAGTGAGTGAGTGAGTGAGTGAGTGAGTTGAACCCCTTTTAAGAAGTGGTCGCCCCAAGAAAAAGAACAACAAGAACAATAGTTACGATAAAACCTAGAGCTCTCGGCTTAGGCCGAAGCTAAAAATGAATTAAAATGACAACAGTAACCCCTTAAGAAAATGAATTAAAATGACAACAATATCCCTTTCTTTCAAGCGCTTCAATTGCATCTCATTTGCAGGATTAGACGTCGTGAGGAGACACACACACACACATACATAGCAATCTTCTCTCTCCAGCTTTGTAACACTGTCCAACCTTTCCCACACACGAAGCCTTTCACTCCCACTCCTGCCATATCAACCAATGTGGAAGATTCAACAACGTGAGTATAACCTGTAAGTGGTATGGGAATGGTGTCTTAAGTAAGTAAGGGGGTAGTACAGCGTTAGTTAATTAATCTGGAGTAACTGATTCCTCCAAACTATTCCAAGCCAAAGCACACTAATCTGGTCGTGTTTCCTGGCATACA